>OY856409.1:1362580914-1362760914 GCA_963693085.1 Alisma plantago-aquatica
CACTTTAGAGGATCTTAAGATTATTTGATCCCCTTATATCTCGTCACGCTTGTGTCAGAGTGAATGTAAGAAGTAGGTGCTCATCAACATGCGACCTACATAAAGCATTAAAGCATCCTAGGTCTTCAAGTCACAACTTCTATCATATCATTTTTTTTATGTAAGACACCTATCATATCATATAGTCATTACTATCATATTTCATCATGACAAATATTTATCGATCACATTGACTACCCACGTAACAACATGAGATATGGCCTTGATTGCAACTCATATAGATAAATGATCTTAGGGTGATGAGGGAACCATACGTCATATTGTTTCTTTATAACCCATGTATATTCAACACCATACGACTTTGAGTACCTTCCCACAATCTCATGATTGCTACACATATAGTCACTTTCTTCCAAAATTTTCACATGGAAAGTTATATGATCATATGGTGTCCCACAAATGAGGGTTTCTCTTAATTAATTGATCCCATTAGGCATCTTTCTTAGAGAAAAAGGTATAAATAAATACATATTTTCAAGATACACATAATTAAAGCATTAAATGTGATAAAACCCTAATTCATATCAAAATGGCACATACATAACCAAATTTCCCATGTTTTATCCCTACAAACTCCATGTTTTCATTTGATCCCAAAGACACACACATTTCATATATGGAAAGTCATCTTACAACAATAAGTATCCATCATGTGTTCAATATAGAAACTTAAAGAATCACCAACACACTAGTGATATCCAGTAAGAAAAACCCTCCTCCAGCCCCAGAAATCTTACACCAACTCTAAAATACTCTAACATGAGTCTAGGGTCAATGGCAACCCATAAATAGGCATAAGGCTGAGAAAATTTCATTTTTATCTATAAATAAGCCGCTTTGACCTCCACATCAACCCATAAATCCTGCTTCAACCTAAAAAAATCAAGAGAATGACTTACAATCACCTGTATTGATCTATGGAAAATTTGCATCAACTTGTCACACACACATTGACGAGAAAATCTAGTCAAAGTGGCCAAGAACCAACCACATCGACAACCGTTCAATATGCTTCAACCACCCAAAATGGCCCAGTCCATGAAACCACTGATGATATTAAACGACAGCAGTGCCCTGCCTAACACACTTATACCCTCTTTAAGCATTCTAAGTTATCTACTCTCAGCCCAAACTATAGATGCCCAAACTCTGGTTTACCTAAAACATGGATTTACCTTCTTTCTTGAGCCTCACATGGAAACCCTAGTTATATCGTAGAACTTATGTGACAACACTTGACCGTAATTTGAGTGGTAAGTGAATGCACATGCGCCTAAGTAATTAGAAAACCTAACTAAGAAAAGAGTTCATTAATCAAGTCAATGTGATTATTAAAACCTACTTGTATTTTATGTGCATGGTTAATTGTGATGTTGTTTAGATTAAGATACGTTTTCAATTTGTTGTTTATTTATAGGTCTTGAATGCATAGTTGACCTAGTATGTGTAGTATGTGTTTATTTGATGATCTAAAAAGGACAAGATATGTGATAATTATTTGATATTGATCGTGACAAAAATTATATGCAAATTTAGTGTTCTTGCATGTGAATATATTCTTGGAGAATGTAAACAAGTTTAGTAATATATGAAAATGGTGTTTAGATACTTAAGAATATATTTGTTGGATCTATGCCAAAAATTAACTGGCCTAGGATGAATTTAGACAAACTCTAGAAATAGTAGGCATGTTTTAGGATAAAATTGAGAAAAATTCAATGTGAAGTCAGGCAAACTTTAGGGAAAAATCAGCCAATTATTTAGGGACAAAGCCACAGTTAACTTCTACTTCTATTTATCACATTAATTTGATGTTTGAGTGGTTTAACTAGCATTGTGGGGTCACCCCCTTTTGTAACTCATTTTTTTATTTATCACATTTATTCATACATCTCCATCAGGTTGTAAAATCCTCCCATTTCATTTGAAACTAGGTCAATTTTGTTAGGGCCTGATAACGCCCAAATTCAGGCATTTATGCCAAGTATTTATTTATGGTTTTGTGTCATTATAGCCTTAATATGCCCAAAATAATCCTAGATTATTATCTTTTAGTTATTTATATATTTTCATAGATAAAGTTACTCAACTAGCCAATTTTGAGACTTGTAGGCACCGAACCTAAAAAGACATCTATTCTCTAAGATTTCACCCCAACGTATGGTTTTTTCAGCAGCTAGACTTCAATTCATTGCGACCGTGGCAGACTAAGCATCATATTATGTGCACCAGCTTAGGGGATGGTGGTCTCGCTAATCGACTAGAGGGCCCAAGAAACTTTTGATATCTTGGACCCTATTTTCGACAGCCAATCCTTTATCAGGATACATCCTCACCAATTAGAAGGTTCATCGATGCGGGCCCTCAACCAGTAATAGCCCCCCTGTGGGGGTGGGTTAGGTCCAAGATGTTGTAACCACGACCAAGAAAGATACCACAACCATGACCAAGGAGACAATAAGTGACCACGACCAAGACATTGTGTGAACTGACACTCGACACGACTGAGCCCACCTCGGCATGGTCGGGCCGAGGCCAAGGCCATGATCAGGCTCACCTCAGCACGATTGGACCTAGGCCAAGGCCACGACCACGGTATACTAGTGCGACCGCGACCGCTGCACATCAGTATCGATCACGACACATCAACCTCGACCGAGGCATCTGCACACGACCGCGACCGCGACACACCCACCTCGACCACGGGATTTGTCTTGACTGAGGCATCTGCCTCTAGGGGTGAGCAAATAATGGTCCAGACCGCAAAACTGGACCAAACTGCTCAATTTGGTCCGGTCCGGTCCGGTCCATTTTGAGTTCGGTCCGGTCCGCGGTCTGGGAATTTCGATGAGTTCGATCTTCGGCTCGGTCCGGTCTGGACCACTGACCGACTTTTATATATAATTCATGTATATTTGAAGGTGTATTTTATAATAACTACAAATAAACTACATATATAAGCACTACTAGTATAAATGTTTGATACTAAAGTTATATAATTGTTAGAAGTGACTAAGATTATCAACATTGTACAATTAAATAAGTTGTAAAACATATAAAAAAGGTTGATTATGGTCCAAACGGTCCGGTCCGGTCCTAGCACAAAACGGTCCGGTCTCGGTCCGGTCCTACCTCAAAATGGTCCGGTCTGCGGTCCATATATTTCTCAAAATCCGGTCTCCGGTCCGGTCCGGTCCGGTTCTGGACCGATGCTCATCCCTATTTGCCTCAACTACGGGATCAACCTCAACTATGATGCCTACGTCAACCATGACCCTCGACACGACCGTGCCCAGCCTGGCAAGGTCAGGCCGAGACCGAGGCAGGTGTCGCGACCATCTTCTGCCTTTGTCTATTAATACCCACTCCTCACGACCTAGAGAGGGGTTCTGAATTTTTGGAGGTTTTGAGATTGGGAGTTTCAAATTTTTGAAGGCTCCATGTTTTGGTTCTGACCCATTTTGGTTCCTCGAGCCCCGTGGGAGAGTTCTAAGGTCTAAAAAGGCTAAAATGCTCATCCTACGTCCATCCCTCCAGTTTGCTGCCATCCACTATCATTTTCCACTACCATTCACCCATATCTTACCATTCCCAACCATCTTCCACTTCCATACATCCACCATGATACTGTTCGGGGCGGAATCAAAGAGAAATGTGGCCAAGGAGTCCAAAAGATCAAGGAGGGTGACTAAAAGATGAGATCTGGCCTATACAGAGGCTAAGGAGTAAGAGCCACCTCTTTTCTACGGGCTAAATCTCTTCTTCTTCTCCTTTCTTCTAATTTTCTCCTTTATTTCTGTCCAAATGATGTTCTTCCATCTTTGTTTGGTGCCAACTATGCTTGTCCATGACTAGTTGAGCTCCTTCTTGGCTATGTAGCCTATTTTGGGCATATTTATGTATTTTTACCTTAAGCAAGCAGTTTTATTTTAGATCTAGTACATTTTCTATTCTATCTTCTCTTTCTAGTTATGATTGCTAGTTTGATTGATCTCTTTTTTTCTTGAACTTATATTTCTTCCTATATCAAGAGATTCATTGTAGAAATAGAAAAGAGAAGATAGTTTGGATCGGAATCTGAAAGGAGGATGGTTTAAGGTGATCTGTGAAAAACTGTAGACCTAGGCTCGGCCGAGCCCATCCTGGCACGGTCGGGCCCACTACCTAGTTCTGCCTAGATCATGAAAAACCACTAGGGGGGTGAATAGGGTTTTAAAGATAATTCAATAATTCTTTAACTCAAACAATCCACAAATGAAAAAGCAAGAAGGAGACAAGGGATTTAGAGTGGTTCCTACCTTAGCAAATACTAAGGTAGTCAGTCCACTACCCGGTTGCTTACCCAACCGGGATTTTGAAAGTATTAATTTTATTACCTTCACAAGGAATTACACAAAATACAATACTTTCTTACAACCCTTTGAACAACCTTCACTTTAAAGTAGATGCACCAACTCGAGGTAGCCTTCTTGAAGTAACTTCAAGCTCCCCCTTGAAGTAGCCTTCCTCTTTGAAGTAACCTCCCGTTGCACCAGCCTTCTTGAAGTAGTTCAAAGTCTCCTTCTTCACCAAGAAGATCACGACCCTCTCCAATCCACAACCTCCAACCTAGGAGTAGCAAGGAGAGTATAGGCAATGAAAGTGAACAAGAAAGGAAAATGGAAATTACAACTTATCCTTTGAAGCACAAGGCTTGATTTACCTATATCAAGTGTGTAGATCTCCTAACCAATGTATGTGGAAGTGTGATAGCTGTGGATAGGAGATACTAGCCTATAGGACATGAAATTAGAGCAAGGAGAAGAGTAGCCAATTGCAAGTATGCTCAATTACTCAAAACAGGTTGCTAATGCAAGTGTATGCTCAAAGATTGCTCAAGTGTAGAATTAAGTGAGTTTAGGTGTCCTAAGGCATGTCCTATTTATAGAAATGATCTACAAGTGCTTAAGGACGTTCTAGAAATTTTCTAGGGGGTTCTAAGTGCTTAACTAGCCGTTAGGTATACTTTTAGTTGCTTTAGCAACGGCTAGTTAATTAATTCTGCAAGTGCTGTCAGAACCCATCTCGGTCGAGGAATTGTCGACCGAGATACCTACTCGGTCGAGGGTTTGTCGATCGACAGGCTCTCTGGAGAAAGTGTTTGCAACGTTCATCTCCAACTACCAACTACCTTGTCAGTTGTGTCTCACGGCTACCTGGGTCTTTCTCGGTCGAGAAGCTTGTCGACCGAGAGTGTCTCGGTCGAGGATTTTGTCGACCGAGATTGACCCTGTTTCAATATTTCAATTAAAGTACTAAGTGTGTATGTGAGTGTGCATATGTGACACTATTGAAGGGAATGACCTATCTAAGTGTAGTGATTTGTGAGGAACGATCTAACGCTTGATTTACATGATGTCTAAGTACTTGTACATTATATATTTGTACAAGATTTACAATTTATTACATTCATGAAATTAAAACAATCAAGCATATAGATCTTCCATAATATTTCTCACCCACCTTATTCCTGCAACACTCAAGTAGCACGTTAGATCAACAAGAATGAAATGTTTGTCATTATCAAAACAAAAGGGATTAACTGATGTCCATTTAACCAACAATCTCCCCCTTTTTGAAGATGACAAACATTTCCAAAATATAAATCAACTAGTCTTTAAGAGAAGTTTAGTTTCATACCTGAAATTTACTTTGTAAATTTCTTCTCTTGTTTATAGAATGTGTGCTTATTATTCCCCATGAATTATGGAATGTGCAATCCAATTCTTTAGGGGATTTAGCAACTTTCAATGTAAAGCCAAGAGTTTATGAAACTCATTGATTGAGTTTTGCACAATTACTATGTTTTAAGATTTATTTTTATTTCTCCCCCTTTGTTATTTCAAAAAGATATCCGTTAAAATAGAAAAACTCCCCCTTAATTTGATATCCCATCAAATCTTATGAAGAAGATGTCCATTTAAAAACCAAAAATGATGCGGATAAGAATATTTTTAAGAAGCACAAATATCAAAGAAAACATCTTCTAAGGGAGTGATAAGAAATTGCTTCCGTATTTTGTTAAATTGGTCTAGTGGAAGCGGTTTTGTAAAAATATCAGCCAATTGATCTTCCATATCAACATGCTGAAGGGAAACATGATTCTTACAGATATGATCCCATAAAAAGTGATGATGGATTTCAATATGTTTAGCACGGCTGTGTAAAATAGGGTTGTGTGCTAAGTTTATAGCGCTTATGTTGTCACAAAAGATAGGCATAGATGAAAGAGTAAAACCATAATCATTTAACACTTGTTGCATATAAAGCACTTGAGCACAACAAAATCCGATTGCCATATATTCAGCTTCAGTTGTAGAGAGGGCAACCGTGTTTTGTTTCTTGCTAAACCAAGATACTAAAGCTCTTCCTAACAAGAAACAACCACCACTAGTGCTCTTGCGGTCAAGTCGACAACCAGCATAATCAGCATCAGTATAAGCTTTAAAATCCAAATATTGACCTTTTGAATACCATAAACCAAAACATGTGGTGCCGGCTAAGTATCGAAGAATCCATTTAACTGCTTGAAAATGAGAATGCATGGGTTGTGATTGAAATCGAGCACAAAGACCAACGGAAAACATAATGTCCGGTCTAGAAGCGGTTAAGTAAAGAAAACTACCAATTATGGCTCTATACAAGGAATCATCAATAGGTTCCCCAGTTTCATCCTTATCAATTTTAATAGAGGTAGCCATAGGAGTAGTAGCATGTTTGCACTGATCCATCCCAAAACGTTTTAAGAGTTCTTTAGTATACTTTTCTTGGCTTATGAAAATCCCGGCAGTCATTTGTTTAATTTGGAAACCAAGAAAGAAAGTTAGTTCACCCATGAGGCTCATTTCAAATTCTTTTTGCATAATGTCACTGAATTGTGTGCACAATGATTCATTTGAAGCTCCAAAAATAATGTCATCAACATATATTTGAACAACTAGAAAATTAGATGTATATGTTTTGAAAAATAAAGTAGAATCTGAATTTCCAATAGAAAAACCATTATAAAAAAGATATGTCTTGAGCCTTTCATACCAGTTCCTAGGTGCTTGTTTTAAACCATAAAGTGCTTTCTTAAGTTTATAAACATAGTCACCTTTTTCCGGTATTTCAAAACCAGGTGGTTGGGCAACATACACTTCTTCTTGAATGATTCTGTTTAGAAATGCACTTTGTACATCCATTTGGTAGAGTTTGATGTTTTTATGTGCAGCAATAGCTAGTAACATTCTAATAGCTTCAAGTCTTGCTACTGGTGCATACGTTTCATCAAAGTCTATTCCTTCTTATTGATTATATCCTTGTGCTATTAACCGAGCTTTATTCCTTATTACTTCCCCTGCCTCATTTAGCTTATTCCTAAAAACCCATTTAGTTCCAATGATAGTTTTATCTTGTGGTTTAGGAACTAAATCCCATACATCATTTTTAGTGAATTGGTTTAATTCTTCTTGCATTGCTATTATCCAATAGTCATCTTTAAGAGCTTCAGATACCTTCTTAGGTTCAATAATAGAAACAAAGGCCATGTTTGCAACATCCTTAAAAGAAGAACGAGTTTTGACTTTATCATTAGGATTTCCAATAATTAATTCTTGAGGATGATCCTTAATGAGTCTAGGTATAGGTTTTGTTTCAGCTTTGTCATTGCTTGTAGTATTTTTCTCACTATCATTGGGTATGGATAAATTTTCGAATTGATGAGTGAGATCAACTATTTCAGGATTTTCTGATTTTGGCTCTTCATGAAGAGAAATATGAATAGATTCCTCAACTTTTCTAGAAATAGTGTTGTAGACTCTAAATGCTTTGCTAGAGGTAGAATATCCCAAAAAGAATGCTTTATGTGATTTAGAATCAAACTTATCTCTATCCTCTTTAGTGTTTAAGATATAGCATGTGGATCCAAAGGTATGAAAATAGTCAACTCTAGGTTTCTTATTATGTATTATTTCATATGGTGTTTTCTTCAAATAGGAGTGAACAATTACTCTATTTAACACATAGCATGCGGTGTTTACAGCTTCAGCCCAAAAAGTTTTAGGTGTGTTATGTTCGAGCATCATAGTCCTAGCCATTTCTTGTAGTGATTGATTTTTCCTTTCAACTATGCCATTTTGTTGTGGAGTGTGTGGAGCAGAAAAGTTGTGAGTGTATCCTTGAGATGTGCAAAATTCTTCAAATAAATGGTTCTCAAATTCTCCACCATGATCACTTCTAATGGTACATATTTTGTTTTGTAATAGATTTTCAATCTTGGAACAAAATTTTATAAATACATGAATAGTGTCATCTTTGGTTGCAAGAAAATGTACCGATGTATATCTACTATAATCATCAACAATAACAAAACAATATCTTTTTCCACCAATAGATTGTGTCCTCATAGGTCCAAATAAATCCATATGAATCAATTCTAGGGATCTACAGGTGCTAAGTACATGTTTGGGTTTAAAAGAGGTTTTTGTTTGCTTACCCAAAGTACATGGTTAACAATTTTCAACTTGATCAAAAGATAAATTAGGCAAACCATGAACAAGATCATATTTAACTAACTTTTTGATAACATGTGAACTAGCATGTCCTAACTTTTTATGCCATAGTTGTAAAGTATTTTCATTTGCGAGTAAGCATTTTCCTACTACAGATTTCATAGAGTTAGGTCTAAGAATATAAAGGTTTCCAACTCATTTTCCTTCATAAACAACATTTGTAGTGTTTTCTATTAATAACTTGCAGCAATTTTTATTAAATAAAACATCATATCCACTGTCACATAATTGACTAACACTTATCAAATTATGGTGCAAACCATCAACGAGTAAAGCATTCTTTATTTTGAGGTTTGTACCAATGTTACCTATTCCAACGATTTTACCTTTACCATTATCTCCAAAGGTGACTGTTCCACTCTTCTTTTCTTCAAAAGTTTGAAATGCATCCTTGTTTCCGGTCATGTGTTTGGAACATCCACTGTCGAACACCCAATCCTCTTGAGAGTCTTCATCATCTTCTCTTTCCATTAGACATTCCGCCTTTTCTTCTCCACTTTCATTCTCACTTGACTCGTCCCATGCAGCTTTATAAGCTTTTTCTCCCTTCTTTTTGTGTGAACTTTTCTTTCCTTTCTTGGCTTTAGGGCATTCATTTTTGAGATGTCCTTTCTTTCCACACTCAAAACACCTAGGAGGAGATGAAGAAGAACTAGAAATTTTGTTAGATCTAAATCTTTTATATTTCTTACCATTGACAATCAAGGCTTCTTCTCCTTCTTCTTCACTTGACTCATCACTTTCCGGTGTAATGATTTTTGAAGCTTTTAGAGCCACATCCTTCTTTTTCCCTTGTTGAAGTTATCGTTCTCTTCTTTCTTCTTCTTCTAAGGTTGCTTCATGAGCTTCTAGGTTGCCAATGAGTTGTTCCATCCTCAGTCGGGTGAGGTCATTTGCTTCTTCAATGGCTGTCACCTTGGGCTTGTATTTGGGAGGAAGTGATCTAATGATCTTTAACACCTGATCTTCCTCACTAATAACTTTACCTAAAGCATTCAAACCATTTACAATAGAAGAGAATTTTGCATACATATCACTAATAGATTCATTTCGATCCATACGAAACTGTTCAAACTTTTGTTTAAGCATTCCAATTTTAGAATTCTTAACTTGAACAGTTCCTTCATAAGTTATGGAAAGTCTATGCCAAATTTCATAGGTTGTTTCACAATTTGATATCCTATTAAATTCTCCTACTGAAATTGAACAATAGAGAATACTTACAACATTTGCATTCATTTGAGCCGACTTTACCGTATTGGTGTCCCAAGCTGCATATTCCACTTGAGGGAGCTCATAGGGGGTTGAAACCATTCTCCATAAATCCCAACTAATCCCTTGGAAATAAAATTGCATTCTTCTTTTCCATTAGGTGTAGTTAGTTCCATCGAATGCCGGAGGTCTAGCCACAAGTGTCCCTTCAAGGTTGAGGTTGTTGAGCAACCTGTCACCCATTCTTCAAGACTTGGTTAGAGTTCCTTGAAGCCTCGCTCTGATACTAATTGAAAAACCACTAGAGGGGGGGTGAATAGGGTTTTAAAGATAATTCAATAATTATTTAACTCAAACAATCCACAAATGAAAAAGCAAGAAGGAGACAAGGGATTTAGAGTGGTTCCTACCTTAGCAAATACTAAGGTAGTCAGTCCACTACCCGGTTGCTTACCCAACTGGGATTTTGAAAGTATTAATTTTATTACCTTCATAAAGAATTACACAAAATACAATACTTTCTTACAACCCTTTGAACAACCTTCACTTTGAAGTAGATGCACCAACTCGAGGTAGCCTTCTTGAAGTAACTTCAAGCTCCCCCTTGAAGTAGCCTTCCTCTTTGAAGTAACCTCCCGTTGCACCAGCCTTCTTGAAGTAGTTCAAAGTCTCCTTCTTCACCAAGAAGATCACAACCCTCTCCAATCCGCAGCCTCCAACCTAGGAGTAGCAAGGAGAGTACAGGCAATGAAAGTGAACGAGAAAGGAAAATGGAAATTACAACTTATCCTTTGAAGCACAAGGCTTGATTTGCCTATATCAAGCATGTAGATCTCCTAACCAATGTATGTGGAAGTGTGATAGCTGTGGATATGAGATACTAGCCTACAGGACACAAAATTAGAGCAAGGAGAAGAGTAGCCAATTGCAAGTATGCTCAATTGCTCAAAATAGGTTGCTAATGCAAGTGTATGCTCAAAGATTGCTCAAGTGTAGAATTAAGTGATTTTAGGTGTCCTAAGGCATGTCCTATTTATAGAAATGACCTACAAGTGCTTAAGGATGTTCTAGACACTTTCTATGGGGTTCTAAGTGCTTAACTAGTCGTTAGGTACACTTTTAGTTGCTTTAGCAACGACTAGTTAATTAATTCTGCAAGTGCTGTCAGAACCCATCTTGGTCGAGGAATTGTCGACCGAGATACCTACTCGGTCGAGGGTTTGTCGACCGACAGGCTCTCTGGGGCAAGTGTTTGCAACGTTCATCTCCAACTGCCAACTACCTTGTCAGCTGTGTCTAACGGCTACCTAGATCTTTCTCGATTGAGAAGCTTATCGATCGAGAGTGTCTCGGTCGAGGATTTTGTCGACCGAGATTGACCCTGTTTCAATGTTTCAATTGAAGTACTAAGTGTGTATGTGAGTGTGCATATGTGACACTATTGAAGGGAATGACCTATCTAAGTGTAGTGATTTGTTAGGAAAGATCTAACGCTTGATTTACATGATGTCTAAGTACTTGTACATTATATATTTGTACAAGATTTACAATTTATTACATTCATGAAATTAAAACAATCTAGCATATAGATATTCCATAATATTTGTCATCCACCTTATTCCTGCAACACTCAAGTAGCACATTAGATCAACAAGAATGAAATGTTTGTCATTATCAAAACAAAAGGGATTAACTGATGTCCATTTAACCAACAGATCACACATGTTCCTAGCACCTCAGAATATTCTAGACCTGAGAGGATATCTAGAATATTCTAAGGTGTTGATTTGTCATCCTCAAGAGAGGTTTCACATCATTGATGGATTTTAGTCATGCTACACGAGAGCGAGTGGGATGACCCCAAATGAACAGATACCACAATATGTACCATGTTTGGATGTAGGTTACTTGCTGGAGTGTTTGAGGATTTTCTACGCATAAGAATGGGTGTATATACTACCCAACTTGTGGTTACATAGCCAGGAAATATTTCTCTCTGATTAGTAGAATCCAATAGACTCTGTTTTATTTTATTTCGTGACAATCTGCTAGACTAGTTCTAGCTCCATACTTTTATTGACTGTCAGATTGGCTTAACTGACTTAAGAGCGACATATTAAGTATCCTAAACATCCCCATGTCCCTATGTTTGATCCCGTATATCTACTTTGACCCCGTAATAAAGTTGTGGGGGTCCTTGAAGGTTTCAGGTTATAAATTTAAAGTTCGATTTCTTCTGAGTCTGCCTCCTTTCAGACGTGCGATTTGGGCCGCATCAAATTTTGGCTTCATTTCCGGGGAACGTGGTTTTAACATTTACACGCCTAAAAGATTTTGTTCTATCATCCTTAAGCATGTATACATATATGTATAGCTTCTCTTTTGTTTTACACATACTTGTTCATGTATGCTGAATAGTTTTCCTTTTCTTATACATTTTTTCAGCCATGGATCTTGCGTCAGTAAGACAAGTTATCTTGTCCACCTATCCTCCCGAGTTTTTCTACAGTTCCAATTACTAGAAAATAATTGAAGGCCATGCTATACATCTAGTCAAGCTATACTCTCATCCAAGGTCGTCATATGTTAAAATTCCAACAAAGGAGATGGCAGATCAGCTCTCGACTTCCACGTTAATGTGGGATCAAGAGTTGATCAGAGCAGTGGATCTAGTCGGAGAAAGCGTCAATGTACTCGCCTCCTCCTTAGCTCCTCATCTCCAAGAAAAAGTCACTCCAGTAGCTACTAGAAAAGAAGGATCATCAACTCTAAGTAGCCACTGAGATCGCAGACCACATTAGAAGTATACTTCAAACTGTTAAACAAGTATTCGTCCAAGTGCATCCATTTAATACAGCGCGCTCCCAACAGAGGTGCATGGTAGAATTGACGAATCTTGAAAGCATTGTTGATAAATTCCAATAGCTTCATGATAAGGATGTTGAATAGGGTAGGAGGCTTCAAGAGCTCATCGATTTAGTTACCACATGATTGCAAGAGCCATCACACGACATTGAATATTATAGTCATTAAGACCATTCCATTGGGCCTGAGTGGAGTATGCCTCACCATCCTATTCAGACCATCAACTGGATTCACAAGGATTTTTCTGTGAAGACTCGCCCACCTGGGGGAACCCTTCATTTTATCTAGATGATTCAACTGATCAAGCAATGGAAGATACAAGACACATGCATGAATGGTTCTACGATGATGATTAGGATAGTCAAACAACCTCACAACCTGAAGGTCAATTAGAAGAACCTGAATCAGACATTGATCCAGACCAGAGTGACACATCTCATATTGAGACTTGTCACTTCTCTTTGAGCAGTCAACCACACATGGTTTGGAACATTTTTTTTGATGAATGTGATGAGGACTATATATCTCAGTGGAGTGAGTATACTGATGATGACGAACTGGACCAGCATGAGCTGACGTTGTCCAAAATCCCTTTTCAAGGAAAAGTTGACATTAAGGGAGCAAGATGGACAATCCAGTACAACATGGCTGCTGAGCATGAAGACACCCCAGACCCCATAAAATGTGAAAAGCTTGGGGTGGTAGAACTACAAATAGATTCAACTGGGGGTACTTCTTGCTTAGAAGATGATCGGATGACTCAGACTATACATGAAAATTTATCTAAGCATCCAACCTCAAGTTCAGAGGTGGAGAGAGAAGAGAGGAGTCCAGTAGAAAACTTTCAGCCTCTCCCCTCCATCTCATCTTGTGTTGATATCCTAGGGTCTTTCTACTCAGATTCATACATTGAGGGGTACATTGAGGATGCACTACCAAAGAATTCATTTCAGTGCACTTCATAAATCCCAGCATAGAGATGACTTCACTAAGTCACTGTATTTTATTCCTCTTCTTCAAACTCAGAAGGGATCACATCTCTGCCTATTCTACTCCTATTACGTGGTGGAGCCCGTCGGCGAGACACAGGTGACACAGACCCCAAAACTACAAATTTGGGATCCATGTGTAGGAGTTGTAGGGCATCCACCCCTATTACCTACAAATTTTTTCTTTAATTTTAAATTTTAAATTTTAGCATAATAAAGTCAATACAAGTTTATCTTTCCTCTAACTATTTAAATTTAATTTTCTTTACACCATCTAGGTTTCTTTTACTATATATTGCATGTATTCCCTCTTTTTTCACCCTGACAGCTGCTTTTGGTCTATCTTTTTGTAAGAAGTTATTTGGTATGTCTTATTGTTCTCCTTTGGTGTTTGATATCAAAGTTGTTTTCAACACATTCTACCCTCATGTTATCTGCTTAAATCTGGATTCTCTGAGACTTGAGCCCTCCTGGGCCAGCTTCAGCACGGTCGTGCCAGACCGGCTCGGTCGGGCCACTCCCGTGTTTTTGTCCAGATTTCCTGCTTGCCAATCAACGGTCAAAAGCGGTCATTTTTTGAATTTTCCATCCTGGCACGACTGTGCCCAGCTACGCACGACCATGTTGGCCGCTGCATTACATGAAAAATCACTTTTTGCAGGCAGTCCTTAGTCAAACGATCAAAGGTTAGTCAAATCAACAATATTGTCGGCTTGAGTGACTGACGTGTTGGCTTGTCTCCGACTTTTCCGCCTTTTTGACTAATTGTTACACTTTTGACATATTTTTCTATCTTTTGACCAAATTCCCACTGTTGATCGAGTTGTCCACCTTTTTACAGCTTTCCTGCCACCACGGCACGATCACACCCAGCCTGGAATGATCGGGATGAGGGTGACCGTGTGCGCCCATCCTATAAATATCCCCAGACTGAGCCTTTCTTTCCCACACCTTCTACCCAATTTCTCTTCTTGCATAGCAAAGCCCTAGTGCGTCACCACCATTTTCCCTCCTTTCCTTGGTTTCTCCACCTCTTAGTAGGCCAGAAACAACCAAGGCAACAACAACCGCCACAGCTACATCATCCACTACCGCCACCACCAGAGATGCCTCCACCATAGCTCGCCCCCCTTCTCTATCTGTGACAACCACAAAGATTCTATTTCGGCACTGCCCTGAGCACCGCCATCCTCTTCCACACTGCCACAGCCTACTTCACCATTGCCAAGGACATTTTCTCCACCTCGCCTACATGACCGTGTCGAAGCCCGGTACAACCATGCGTAGTGTCTACGGAAGCAGGACCTCGTCATACCGTCGTCTTCTTTGCAGAAAAGCCCACACAAAAACAACCATCATAGAAGTCATTGCAACCACCCCGCACAACTACTCTCTTCACCCGCCACATACACCTGTTCGCCGTCTCTGTAAGTCGCTGACTCACCACTGGCCTGACTGTGCCCGGGAAGGCAAGACTATGCTAAGAGTCGGCTGTAGACGCCACGAAAACATCGAGTTCACCCTACCCAACCGTTCCCACCTTAGCAAGGTTGTGCCCAACCAGATTGAACCAAAAATTAGCACTAGTAATCAGTACCATGGACGCGATTAGAAATATCTTCAAGAAGACAGTGTCACAGAAGAAAGGGGAAGGAAGATCCTCGTCACTAGTAGAGCATGAGAGCCGATATCTACCCCATGCCACATGAACAAAGAACTTGGTATATGAAGATGAGACCATGCACTCTGCTTCATCATGGTTTGGGTCGTACGAGACCGATTCTGATTACTGTTGCGTGTCCTCCACTCCAATGGACACCTACAATGGTGATTCGTTGGACGAAGTCTTGAGTGAGAGATGGTCGAGAGCACACCGTGGCACTGAGATCCATACTTCAAAAATCCATTAGGAGGGCCCATCTGTAGAAGTGACACACAAAGCTTCATATGCAGGGGATCATCGTCGAGAGTCAGCAGAACGATCGACATCTTTACACCGGCCGACTTCATCACGCGATTCAATTCAGGGGAGAAGATGCCACCCTACTCCTGAAGGTGTTAACCAAAGCTCCCTCATTTCTCCTCTATTCATAAATATGAAGCAAAAGTAGTAGTTTGATGCCTTAATTAAATACAAGTGCAGACTGGTAGGCCCACGATATGCCGACCCTACTAGACTCATCAAATTGGGGATTCAAGAACAGGTCGACAGATATCTTGGAGAAGTTGGCCTATACATCCTTGCTTACACATAGTGTGATGCTTATCATAGACCTAACTACACGTTCTATACTACGATCAAGAGCCCAAAGGACCACCAACACACTATCATGCATTTTCACCTATTGAACTAGAGCCGCCAAGTCACTGAGGATCACCTCAATAGCTAGTTGTCACACTTTGCTGAGGACTATGAAGAGATGTCCAGGGGCCGGTTGGAGATAAGGGACAATGATTTTGATGCTTCTCAGTCATGGAAGATGCTTACGGGGGAAGATAAATATGTTTCTCGAGCTACAAAAGCTTCATACATCCACAACCCCACACTTCAATTTCTGCATCAGATGATTGTGAATTTTGTCTTGGAGAAGTAGGACAGTCAAGGAGTGCTCAGTTTAGCAAACCTCTACATTTTGTGGTGTGCAGCAATAGGAAGAAAAGTGAATGTGGGGAACTTCATCATCTACCAATTTCACAACTCTTTCAAGAAGAAGGTAAAGTTCATGCCAATGGCATACATTATCACTTTCATGGCGTGCCATCTTGGGATTGGAGATGGACATTTGGCACTTATGCAGGAAAAGGCTAAGTGGTCCAAGTTGGACTCAGATCACTCGATTTTCTTAGGGGTGATCAAACAGTGCAGGACATGATATTTTTAATTCATTGGTCACAATAGGCACAGAGTACTACTACCAGCAAACATAGAGTTCACATGTCAGACAATAGTCATGGAAGTCTCTCTATTGGACGCTCAGGGCAACATTCGCCAGAAAGGTTGGACTACATGAGCATCTTCTTTAGCACCACTAGTGCCAGAGACTCAGGAGGCCGAATAGTAGACAGGGAAAACCTTCCATGAAATCCCATATCAGAGAGTTCCCTACATAGAGATGCCTTCAACAAATTACCAACAACCTCCTCAACAGGAGAAATATGCCCCAAATCTCAGCTTGGGGTACCTTTATGAGTTTATGAATGATTTCAGGGCTGACTCCAACCGACAGTTCGATGCGTTGGAGCAGGATGTGCAGTACCTCAGACAGAGGTTCAACACAACCTTCCCTCCACCACCTCCTCTGACTTTTTAGCATCTATTCCATCAACCTTCCATCCTTTCTAGTAACCGACCCAGGATTTTGGACAGTCATTCCACTTTCAGTAGGGAATGCACCAGGACTATTAGAACCACCATGTGGCATTGATGATCTGAACCAGTATATAAATAGTGACTACCAGTAGAAGCTGCTTTCCATACCATCCAGAGCTTGAGATTTGCTCGAGGATGAGCAAAACTTTTAAGCTTGGGGTGGCAGGGTGTACCACCCTTTATCTTCCGCCTTTCCCTTTTATTTCTTTCCTTGCATGCATGCATGTTTATCTTCTATGTTCCTTGCATTTAGCATAAATTTTTAGCTTTGTAAGACTTTATTTCATAATTTGTATCTTTACAATTAAGGCTATGCAATGCAAATCTTAGAACTAAATGATTATCTTTATTCCTAAATGCACAATTTTCATCTTAAACTTCTTGATATTTTTCTTGACTTGCTCATTGACTATTTCCTTAAGTCTGGTCATAAATCTAAGGTTATGCGCCTTTTTCATAACTTAAAACATTATTCCATTGATCTATGTTATGAACGACAAATCCAGGATATAGGACTTTTGAAAAGAGCTACAACATGATCAAAGACTGTTAGCTTCATTTTTCACAAACTTGCATCTACTCTAAGGACTCTTGAATCATAATTACTATCTTTTTATACAGGTATCAAGCGGATAATGATGAGTTTTGAGCTATAATCAAGTTGAAGTGTTTTTCCTTGATGGACTTTGCACCCTCTCACCCTAGATTGAGTCAAAAGATGAAAAATTAAAATTTTGCAAAAGAGGATTGCCCAAAAAATCCCAAAAATCTCAAAATAGTTCTCACCCAGGCCTATAAACTAGAATGTAGAGAATAAAATCCTGAGTGTGAAAAGAATAAATGAGTGTTGTTTTCTCTTTTAGGAGAGTTGAGGATGGTGCCCAGTCAGTGTATGACTGCACTCATGAACGCATGTATGCCGTGCCTGGTAGTGCCACCCTAAGGCTCATTAGAGAATCACTAGGAACCCCTAGGAGACCTATGATATCATCCCAGTAGTAGGGTTGGTTTGAACATAGTACAAGGAGTTCGTCTTGCTGCTTTGGGCCAACTGGCTCAGACTACATGGACTGTTGATCGTTACATGGATAACCTGACGTAGATCATGATCCTTAGAAGTCATTAGAGTCTTTTTGCTTTTGTTGCTTCTTAGGACCTGAATAAGTGGGAGGCACGTAGTTCCCGATCACTAGTAAAAATTGGGCCATTATTCACAAGTGAGTCCTGTCACAAACCCCTCTCTACAGGCCCTCACAAATAGGGACGGTTGTGAGTCTGGCCCTCACAAATGGTCCGTGAAGAGAACTCACGTGACAAATACCAGTGGCCCTCACAAATACAATTGTCACGAACCAACTGACCCTCAAGAATGTTATATTGAGGGACTATTTAGCCTTCATAAATATATTTTTGAGGGACTATTTAGCCTTCATAAATACATTTTTGAGGGCATGTTTAGTTCTCATAAATACATTATTGAGGGACTTGATGGTCCTGGAGAATATATTTTTGAAGGGCTAATGCCTTCATTAATATTATTTTTGAGGGGCTATGTGGTCGTCATCAATACAATTGTGATGGTCAATCTGGATCTCATTTTTGAGGGACTAAAGACCTTCCTTAATATATTTTTGAGGGATTACTGTAAATGATTTAGTTATTGATTTATTGAATGATTTGTTGAATGTTAATTAATTTTAAATGAAAACTTTGTATATATAACCTCAAGCAATATTTTTATAAGAGTCACATGACATCATAAGAATTTTCAACACCAAAATGACACATAAAAATGTTAAATCACCTCAAACCAATTTCTATTAATGAAGCAAAATATTATCCGTACATTGTGTGCTCAACATTGATATAAATAACGAATACATATGATTCTAAAATTTGAGATTGATGACAATCAACATATCATGCTAGAAATTCTTAAGATCTGTAATGTCTCTATATTCCTTCAAATGGTGTGGTGCTCTTCATCAATGACATGCCTCATACAGTTGCCACCTGGAAAGAGATAAGAGAAGATTTCAATATACCAAAAAGACAAACAGTACAGACAAAATATATGTACATAATGGGTCTGAAGCCTAATTTGTAGGGAACTATACTAATTACCTTATGGGAGACTTACTTATCTAGCTGCGATGCTTGCTTAAATTATCTTTTGAGGAAGTCATATTCCTATGGGAGTCCAAAGGGATGACTCCCTCCAGATCCCATAACCTTTTAGTCTTGAAAATAGAGGCTGACATCACCTTCACTGTATACAGATAGAATAAAGCCTAATATCCAGCACATGGCAGTGCCTAGAAATAAACTAAGCATTAACGCCACACAATATAGTGGTACAACAACATTCTAACAGCATTGGTGTAGCGAGCATGGTATGATTCTAGATGTATTTTTATATTAAAGCTTTCCCCATGACTGAATAAGAGCTACAGATTCTGCCAAAATATTCCTTTGAAGGGAAACATGAGACAAATGCTAGTTAATTCTGAGTTATTTTGTCATTAATTGCACCATGTGCTTCGGCCTAGTCTGGTATATAACACATTTGCCATTCAGTGTTGTTTGATTTTTGTGTGTGACCCACCCTATCTATGCGGGAGCTGGAGCTTCTTGTTAGTATAACTTTTACATTCTTTTATATTATTAACATGGTAGCTGAGGATTTCTGCTAGAATTCTAGCCCTAGAGAACAACAACCACTATGCTCTTCATAACTAGTGCGCTGCTGCCACCTCAATCTCAATCACCTACTAGCATCATCTTGCTGTAATAAATATAATATTTTCATTAACTATTAGTTGAATTTCAAGTTCTTTCCATCTATAATTTTTTTTTGATTTAGCATGTTAGGAAGTTATACTCCCTTGTTCACCACGACCACAGAATAAATGTTTTATCTAGGCTAGAACTAGATCAAAAATATAAACAGATAAAAAGTCTAACCTGAAGAGACCTAGAAAATTGCTTGTCAAAGACCAATCGACAAGGCCAACACAGCTACAGATGAAGAATGGTAAACATATCCAGGAAGGATGGCTGATACCAACAATGAGTTGTACTCCCGGCAACAGTAAGAAAAATGCAACCTTAAAGTGAGAACCTTTGCGGGGAAAAAAACAACAATGCAATTTGAGTAAAGAGCATGAACCTAACAATAAATGTTAAATGCTATTACATAAATGGAGATGTACTTTTCCATAATATTAATGATTGGACAGCCGTACATTTGGGTGCAGACACAATGCCACCCAAAAAAAATCAAAGATAAAGCCATAATACAACATCAAAAAGATATTCTGGATGCAGTGGACAAAGATATTAAACAATAAGATAACATAATCACTTCAAAGAAAGTTATATACCGAAACGATGCACAGAAGATGCATCCCACCATAACGATTATCGAAGAAGAATGCGACTATGATAAATTTCAAGAAAAGCAACCAAAGCCGCAAGAAACTGCATGGTAACAAAAAAATGACAGATGACGATACCCATGGTTGAATTCTAAAAGACAAAGTAACATCAACAGAGTTAGTTAATCATATGTTTTATGTAGATATATATAAGAAAAGCAATCAAAGACCCTCAAGCAGTGAATAAAACTAAACTTGAGAAGAGATAGAAATTTTCATTATCCAGCTGAACCACGGTGTATGATATCTTGGTAAAATCGATAGATTGGGACATGATACCACTACCAGTTAGGTATTAGAAATTCAACAGTGTGTATTAGAACTTGAACAGTGCATGATGAAGATCAAAACATTATACTGAACATGTGAAAATTTTCACAGCTTTTCAGTCAACATTTGGAACTTATTGGTATATGATATATTGGACCATTTTAAGAACAGAAACAAGACATACATGGATATTTCAGAGTATAAAAAAATATTGCACACATTTTACAATCATTAGCTTATATCCATTTTTTTCAAATGGTAACATATAACCTCATGAGCTCCAACATTTTAGGATCATCAAAACCTAACATGTGAGAGAAATTGCCTCCGTAATCTAGAGACTCATCAGTAGATATAGTACTTCCATTCTTGTATATCATGCACTGAGTAATTATTAGGCTTTTAAGTCTAAAGCATAACATATTAGCACTATAAAGTCACTTCAGGAGAAAATCTTAGCAGCAAAAGGGAAGACTAATAGATGTATTTACTTCCAAAAAGTTTATTGTTTTTGTACTCTATATTCTAAATTGTTCATAATATGCCTTCATTATAAATGTGTGCAATATCTCATGGATATGACTAGCTCTGTTGTTATAGCATTATGGGTTAGAATAGATGGCCTACATCCTTAAAACCCTAACCAGAATGAGAATTGCCACCTTCTAAACCTTTCTAGCCATCAAAGAGGCCATGTGTTTTATTAGCACAACACGACAAGTAACAAAGCCATAATCAAAATTCAGGGAGATTCAGTGAGTAGATTCTAACACATTGTATGGCCCTACACTACATATACAGCAGGAAAGACAAAAATAAATAAAAATAAAAGTAAGACTGTTCTAAGGTCTAACATTTTTCCTCAAACCAAAAGCATATATATTTGGTATGCCCAACTTGAGTAATATGCATACTGGTTTCTTGGCAAGAGGGCTTGGTGAAGATATCATCATATTTGATGTTGACTTACAGACTTCAAGTAGGGAGTATATATAGAAAGATCACATTGACAATCGCTTAATAGAATGGGTTGTTTAGATTCCTCCTGGGGCATATTACTGATAAATTTACTAAGTGTTCTAATAAATTCATATGTATCTCTGTCCAGTCACATGATTTTTCATATGTAAAAGATTGCTGATAATGTCTTTACTTACAAGGCCTAAGGCATTTTGAATTTTGGAAAATGGCCCTTAGTACTGCAATTATACTTTGCAACACATTTTTCTAGACTGTAACACTCCCCTAGCACAGATAAGTGAAAGCCATGACATGTTACCTATAATTTTGGCAATCGGTAGCAATTTCATCATCGTTAGTTGTAAATGTGTACAACAGTGCAAGTAGGCTCCTTATATGGGAGAAGATGTGGGTACGATGTACCACAATAACAACTAAAACGAAGTGGATTCTATCAGGACCATGTAGACCCAATAACAAAACCAACCTCTCTAACACTCTCTCTCAAGCTGGGGAGTATACATCATTCAAGACCATCTTGTTACTCATATGAAATAGTGAAGGAGGAAGATTTCTGATGAAGACTGATAGCTTGTTCTCCTCTCTTCACATGAGGTGTGACGATATTCTTTACCTTGACCAGGTTTCTGACAAAGTGACAATCTACCCCTTGATGTTTCTACACTTGGGCTAAACATGATTATTGGCTATATGAATTGCCGCTTGATTGTCAGAAATGTAGGTGTCTTGAATGTAAGTCCTATCTCATGAGGAATAGAGAGAACCTACTGAATTGCACAACAGATATGAGCCATAGCCCGGTATCAGCTTCAGGTTCAATACTCGAACAAGCTGTTCATATTTTCTAAATTCTTAACATGTGTTTAAAATGAGCAAGAAGAATATAGCAGAGAAGAGAATTGGATGGAGTCACATGGAATTAGATCCAACATTCCTAAGATGTACCAAGTATAAAGCCAATATACAAGAATATTAGCTAAACATTCAAATGAGCTATTAGTAAAATTGAACAAGGACGAACATGCTCATTCCAGAAAATGAAGACCACTTTTCTATTTTGTCATGATACATATACCTTTTTTGTAATAACTATCATTATGAATTGACTCAGGTATTTATCTTATGATCTAAAGTTTTAGCATGCAGAATCTTTGTTAATGTTTAGAAGTAGCTTGAAGCATATTCTTCTTGATTTCTGGTCATATAATATTTGTTGTTTATTTTTTAGGATGCAGGGAATGTGAAGAATATCTTCTGTACTCACACCCCTTTACAATGACATATAAAACACACACACACACACTGTAACATCCCAATCTTTTGTGCAAATTTTCAAAATATTTTATTCTTTGTATGCTCTTTTTCTAATAGTATAAATGTTGAGGACCTTTATGCAATTTACCCATATTAGCTTTACAATTTCATTTCATGTGAAGAAAAATTATGTTCACTTACTTTATTACCCATGGTTTACCTTTAGAAAGTATTTTCCTTGCACATTTATGCACTCTTGTTTCGAAAATGGAAATGGATGTTTTATATCAATTTTTCTCTCTTATTATCATTAGTGGTTTTATGCATAAAACCTTGCTTTATGTTCTTCAAAAAGGTTTATTGTTGATATTTGGACTAATTACCTGAATTATCTTTATTTAGTAATTAATGAATAGCTCTATATGCTTTAATATATTCACTTAAGTGTATTGAATGCTTTTTTCCTAATTAGTAGTGATGGTGAGCTAAAATACAAAATTAATTGAGCCATTGTGTTGTAATGTACCTCTTTAACCTTTGGGTGAAATTTGAGGTCATTTGGACTTCAAATGACCCTCCAAATGCTATTTATACGTTTTATATGATTTGTAGTATATGAATCAATGTATTATTTGTCACACTTTAATCAATTTACTTGATTACACGTTCCTTTTCTCCGCGTGCGTCCGTGACCGTGGGATTAGGATCCAATGGATCACAGCCTGTCTTCCACCTCTCGATGTTTCATCGGCCCTGTAGTCATCCCGACGGTCTCCTTCATCGATCTCTCTCTCCCTCATTACTGGACCGTTTCCCTTGATTCTTTCACCAACGAATCCGAAGGGACGAGACAAACCCATCGAGCTACTAATCGCCCTCCATCTCTCTCTTTTGAGAAAACGCCCAATATTAGGGCTTGCGGCCATTTTCACATGCACCTCCCCGCTCCCTCACGCCTCCATCTAGCTGCTTCGAGAGCACAGCCGGCCCCCAAGCAACAGCTCTCGCCGCTCAATTTCTCCCCCAGCTCCATCAGCAGCCCCGACCTACTCGAATTGTCCTCTCCGGAGACCCGAGCTCCTCCCCGATTACTCCGACCACTCCAACCCAATCGCTTTTGCAGTGAGCATCTTCGGAACCTGAGGTTCGTTTTCCTGACCTCGTTTTGCCCGGAACCTACCCCATTCGATGTAACCTGTAGCCGGGTTTTGGTTCTTCAACGCCACTAGTCGCCGTGGTGTTTTGGTGCGTCTGCAACCGCGAAGATAGGGTGGATGGCTTCGCCTTGCCTCCAGGATCGTTTTCTGACCATTGCCTAAAGGTTTCAGTTTACTTCCTTTTGACCTTGGATCTCCGATGTTTCCCCCTGTTCTCAGTTCCAACCATGGCGGCACTAGGGAATTGGGTTTCCATGCACGCCAAAAACCCCGATCTGACTCGGCGGCTCCGCCAGAGAGTGGGCAATGTTTTGGAAATCGCGGTATCGCGATAAATGTTGAGTAGATCAGGCCTTGACTGTGGTTTCATGCTCCTGAAAGCAGCTCGTCGAGCGCCATGCTTGGCCAGGGAATAAACCAGGTCGTGCAATGACCTTAGTGCCCTGTCTTCTTCTTTTTGTGTTTTTCACTCGCGAGGGCATTTTTGGGTTTTCACACCCTGTTTCTTTGATCGCTCAGGCAAGCATCGCGGCCTAGTTGGCCAAGCCCGATTGGGCCAAGTCAGATGCGGGCCCCTTTTTCCTGGATTTGAATATATATATTTACACGTGGCTTTTTCTTGATTTGCTATTGGTCTTTGCTTCGAAAATTCATAGTAAATCGCCTGTTTATCAGAAAATTACAAATAAATATGTTTTGGAAAGGATTTTCGATGAGGAATCCGATTTTCTAGTTTTTATCGCCTGTTTTCCCTGTTTTCACATCTCAAATTTTATATGAGAAAATTAGGGTTTAATTATATATGATAAAGGATAAATATGTTAATTTCAGGTGATTAAAAGGATCCAACCAGTCAAACCAGGTTTGACTTAGGTGCTTTAGTTCAAGGTAAGTGGGCCATGCCCTTGCCATAGATAATACTTGGTTTATTGAATGTTTATGATTTATATTAAGCACTTTATGTTAAATCATGATTAATGCATGTTTTCTTCAATGTATATGATTATTGAATGTTGATTTCTATAATCTAAGTCTAAGAATAGAAATCACATTAAGATTATGATTTATGATTAAGATACATGAAACCAAGATTTAGAGGGAAGAAATTCCCATCCATGCTTAAGAGGGAGAAATCCCATTATGTTCAAGAGGGAGAAATCCCAAGTAAGATCAAGGTTAGGTTATTAAGAAGATAAGTCAAGTCTAAGAAAGATCATGATATAGGGAAATTGAGTTAGATTTATATGCACCTTGTTATGGGCTTTCCGAGCATTATGGGCTCCTTATGGGGCATTAAGAGAGTAGCATATACTTCTAATCAATTTCTTTGTGTAAATGATGCCAAGAAATTATGAATGTTAATGCATGTTCATGTTTATGTTAAATCACTTTATATGTTATTTTATGTGTTAGAACATGCCAAT
This sequence comes from Alisma plantago-aquatica, assembly GCA_963693085.1. Classification (NCBI taxonomy): domain Eukaryota; kingdom Viridiplantae; phylum Streptophyta; class Magnoliopsida; order Alismatales; family Alismataceae; genus Alisma; species Alisma plantago-aquatica. The sequence goes on from OY856409.1 coordinate 1,362,606,525, forward strand.
GCCGCTTACTTATCATGAATGTTTTCCTTTGCATGGCTGGGGACGAGATGTCCGCAGGAGTTGGAGCTACAGAGAAGGGATCATCTTGAGAATACGAAGGACCCAAAGACATAAGGAGTTGTTTCCTGGTGGGACGTCCATCTATGAAGATCCTATCTTTCATATGTTATCTAGGATATGTGTAGCTTTACAATTATGATGTAGTTTTCTTTCCAAGAACTTATGTATGAATCTATGTTTCAATAATTCCATGTGTTATTTGTTTCTTGATATGAGATCATGCATGTGACAATCCCTCCCTGATATGCCAAGTACCCCATATTATGGATAATGTTGGGGATTAGGTTGTGCTTCCGCTAGTTACATAAGAAACCCTAGGGAGGGGTGTTACATTAATGGTATTAGAGCAAGGAATAGATGGCCACTAAGGCAACATTAGAGATTCATATTATGTTCTAATATCATGTTATGTTTACCCTTTCAGATGGTCCCTAAGAGGAAGGAGAAGGTTGGTGAGTCAAGGCACTCACAAGGATCCTCTAGTGGTGATAAGACTGAAGACATGAACCATGCCCCTCCACCAGTCACCCTAGATGCCTTAGTAGCAGCCTTGACCAATGTCCTCCAACCTAGAGCTCCACCTAGGGCACATGAGATATCCCTCATAGATTTCCTAAAGATTAAACCCGATGCTTTCCATGGTGAAGATGAGGTTGATGTAGTAACCAAGGCTGAGGAGTGGCTGAGCAACATGGAACATTGCTTTAGAGACCTAGAGTGTCCCCCACGTAGTAGGGTTAGATTTGCCACCCATATTCTCAAGGGTGTAGCCCGTACTTGGTGGGAAAACCTCTTAGCCTCCAGGGAAGATGATGACCCTCCTTTCTCTTGGGATGAGTTTGTAGATGTCTTTAATGACCATTATGTATCTGAGGCCATGCTAGAAAGGAAGGAAGATGAGTTCATCAACCTTAAGCAAGTGGGTGACATGACTGTCACTGAGTATGCCATGAAGTTTCGTAAGCTCCAAAAGTATGGTCTTGAGTACACTGAGCAAAAGAGAGCTAAGAAGTTCATTAGGGGGCTCAAACCTGACCTAAGCTATGCCTTGTCTAGTAGAGGACATAGGACCATGCAATCAGCCTTGGATGCAGCCCTAGAATTGGAGGAGCACCCTGGGAGGAACCATAAGAAGGAGGTACCCCAAAACAATCGTCACCATCAACCCCCTCCACCCTCCAACCACAAGAGAAAAGCCCCTGAGCCTGCCCCTGAGAATGGGAGAACCCCATGCCCCTAATGTAAGAGAAACCATGGTGGTCCTTGTAGGTTTGGGACTTCTGTTTGCTACTATTGTGGTGAGGAAGGGCATATCAAGCCTAATTGCCCTAAGCTTGCAAAGAAGGATCCTAACCACAACCAAGCAAAAAACCCTAATCCTCCACCCAAGGTCAAACCAAGGCTCTTCACCATGCAAATGTTAGATGGAGAAGAGGAAAATGATCAAGGTAAGGGTAGTTAAGTAATTCATGTTGAATCATAATGCTTTGTTGATGGATGCTTCTTTTATAATAAAAATTTGTATGGAAATTTTGCAAGTTTATCTGGAACCTTTAAGGTGGGTAGAAACTCTAGGAAATTTCGAGAACAAAATTTATTTAAGGTGGGTAGTATTGTAACATCCCAATCTTTTGTGAAAATTTTCAAAATATTTTATTCTTTGCATGCTCTTTTTCTAATAGTATAAATGTTGAGGACCTTTATGCAATTTACCCATATTAGCTTTACAATTTCATTTCATGTGAAGAAAAATTATGTTCACTTACTTTATTACCCATGGTTTACCTTTAGAAAGTATTTTCCTTGCACATTTATGCACTCTTGTTTCAAAAATGGAAATGGATGTTTTATATCAATTTTTCTCTCTCTTATTATCATTAGTGGTTTTATGCATAAAACCTTGCTTTATGTTCTTCAAAAAGGTTTATTGTTGATATTTGGACTAATTACCCGAATTATCTTTATTTAGTAATTAATGAATAACTCTATATGCTTTAATATATTCACTTAAGTGTATTGAATGCTTTTTGCCTAATTAGTAGTGATGGTGAGCTAAAATACGAAATTAATTGAGCCGTTGTGTTCTAATGCACCTCTTTAACCTTTGGTGAAATTTGAGGTCATTATTACACGTTCCTTTTCTCCGCGTGCGTCAGTGACCGTGGGATCAGGATCCAACGGATCACAACCTGTCTTCCACCTCTCGACGTTTCGTCGGCCCTGCAGTCAGCCCGGCGATCTCCTTTGTCGATCTCTCTCTCCCTCATTACTGGACCGTTTCCCTTGATTCTTTCACCTACAAATCCGAAGAGACGAGACGAACCCATCGAGCTACTAATCACCCTCCATCTCTCTCTTTTGAGAAAATGCCCAATATTAGGGCTCGCGGCCATTTTCACATGCACCTCCCCGCTCCCTCACGCCTCCATCTAGCTGCTTCGAGAGCACCACCGGCCCCCAAGCAACAGCTCTCGCCACTCAATTTCTCCCCCAGCTCCGTCAATAGCGCCGACCTACTCGAGTTGTCCTCTCTGGCGACCCGAGCTCCTCCCCGACTACTCTGACCACTCCAACCCAATCGCTTTTGCAGTGAGCATCTTCGGAACCTGAGGTTCGTTTTCCTGACCTCGTTTTGCCCGGAACCTACCCCATTCGATGTAACATGTAGCCGGGTTTTGGTTCTTCAACGCCGCTAGTCGCCGTGGTGTTTTGGTGCGTATGCAACCGCGAAGATAGGGTGGATGGCTTCGCTTTGCCTCCAGGATCGTTTTCCGACCATTTCCTAAAGGTTTTAGTTTACTTCCTTTTGACCTTAGATCTCCGATGTTTCCCCTGTTCTCAGTTCCAACCATGGAGGCACTAGGGAATTGGGTTTTCATGCACGCCAACAACCCCGATCTGACTCGGTGGCTCCGCCAGAGAGTGGGCAATGTTTTGGCAATCATGGTATCGCGAGAAACGTTGAGTAGATCATGCCTTGACTGTGGTTTCATGCTCCTGAAAGCAGCTCGTCGAGCGCCATGCTTGGCCAGGGAACAAACCAGGTCGTGCAATGACCTTAGTGCCCTGTCTTCTTCTTTTTGTGTTTTTCACCCGCGAGGGCATTTTTGGGTTTTCACCCCCTGTTTCTTTGATCGCTCAGGCAAGCATCGCGGCCTAGTTGGCCAAGCCCGATTGGGCCAAGTCAGATGCGGGCCCCTTTTTCCTGGATTTGGATATATATATTTACACGTGGCTTTTTCTTGAATTGCTATTGGTCTGTGCTTTGAAAATTCATAGTAAATCGCCTGATTATCAGAAAATTACAAAAAAATATGTTTTCGAAAGGATTTTCGATGAGGAATACGATTTTCTAGTTTTTATCGCCTGTTTTCCCTATTTTCACATCTAAAATTTTATATGAGCAAATTAGGGTTTAATGATATATGATAAAGGATAAATATGTTAATTTCAGGTGATTAAAAGGATCCAACCAGTCAAACCAGGTTTGACTTAGGTGCTTTAGTTCAAGGTAAGTGGGCCATGCCCTTGGCATAGATAATACTTGGTTTATTGAATGTTTATGATTTATATTAAGCACTTTATGTTAAATCATGATTAATGCATGTTTTCTTCAATGTATATGATTATTGAATGTTGATTGCTATAATCTAAGTCTAAGAATAGAAATCACATTAAGATTATGATTTTATGATTAAGATACATGAAAACAAGATTTAGAGGGAAGAAATTCCCATCCATGCTTAAGAGGGAGAAATCCCATTATGTTCAAGAGGGAGAAATCCCAAGTAAGATCAAGGTTAGGTTATTAAGAAGATAAGTCAAGTCTAAGAAAGATCATGATTAAGGGAAATTGAGTTAGATTTATATGCATCTTGTTATGGGCTTTCCGAGCATTATGGGCTTTCCGAGCAATTATGGGCTTTCTGAGCATTATGGTCTCCTTATGGGGCATTAAGAGAGGAGCATATACTTCTAATCAATTTCTTTGTGTAAATGATGCCAAGAAATTATGAATGTTAATGCATGTTCATGTTTATGTTAAATCACTTTATATGTTATTTTATGTGTTATAACATGCCAATGCCGCTTACTTATCATGAATGTTTTCCTTTGCATGGCTGGGGACGAGATGTCCGCAGGAGTTGGAGCTACAAAGAAGGGATCATCTTGAGAATACGAAGGACCCAAAGACCTAAGGAGTTGTTGCCTGGTGGGACGTCCATCTATGAAGATCCTATCTTTCATATGTTATCTAGGATATGTGTAGCTTTATAATTATGATGTAGTTTTCTTTCCAAGAACTTATGTATGAATCTATGTTTCAATAATGCCATGTGTTATTTGTTTCTTGATATGAGATCATGCATGTGACAATCCCTCCCTGATATGCCAAGTACCCCACATTATGGATAATGTTGGGGATTAGGCTGTGCTTCTGCTAGTTACGTAAGAAACCCTAGGGAGGGGTGTTACACACACATATATATATAACCCAACTGTCCCATTAACAATATGACCAATACTAAGTTTGAAGACCAAACCATCTGCGAGGCCTACACCAATCTATAGTACATCCGCACACAGTTCCCCTACTAGCAATTGGTGGAGCAGGAAATGGTTACTGGTCAACATGGACCAAAGTCATGCCAAACTAGTGCACAAGGATGCATATTTTCTACTATTCACTAGGATTGCAGACCACCTAACACATATGACAGGTCCATAAATATAACTCATGTAACAAAAACAATATGAACACATCAGCATACCTGATGGAGAAGGCATTCTTTTGCTTGACCTAACCCAAAACACCACCACACAAATAGAGCTACCTGAAAAATTTCATCCACATAAATGATCAGTCACTCCCTTGAGGTACGAATAACACAAACATATTTAAAATAATGTCTTTTGGTTAGCATAGCTCTGTTCCAGTACAACCACAACTGCATAGTCTCAATGTTCTTGGAAGAAGATATGTTTAGTAGCTCAAGCATTTTCTAAGGTGCTCATACATCAACTCTAAGAATTCACTATACAGTTCATAAAACCACATGCACAGACAAAGAACATTAAAGAAGAGCTACATCCAAAAAGTCAACAAGCTAAACATCAACATCACAAATCTAACACTATTTAACTTCTTAATCAACTTTGTAACAAACTAACAACAAGATTCATTAGAGCTTTTATCAATGCAAGGGAAGACAAGTTCAGCCAAAGCTTTGTCCGTTGTGTATTGTTAGCTAGCATTAAACCCCTCCCCATCAAACATTTAAAAAGGAGATTTTCCAGATTGAGTTATAGCTAGTTGCTATAGCTAGGGATCACGGTGACAATTGACTTATTGCTAGAAGTTGTGCTAAAGTGTCTCTTGGCATTATTTAGGCGGAGTTATGGGGGATTCTAGAAATCAAAATCACCAGTTTTGCCCCATCCTCTAAGAAATATAGTTTCTACTAAAAGAAAATAAAATGGACAGATAGAAGTAGATTCTAAGAGGTAAGCATGATATGATAGTTAAGTGTAGGTCCAAGATGGTTTGCAGTAGCACATAGGCACTAAAGTGCAAATTTACTTAGAGACTTGCACCTAACAAAGTGAGGAACAAAACAAGACGACAAAAATACAAAACAATAAAAAAAGTAATTTTACAATTGTAAGCAGCACAATTTACAGAGTTGGATCAAAGACATGCATGAGGAGGAGTTTATTGTGATATAAATCAAAATATGTATGCTATTTTAGGTGGTACAGAAAGTAAAGAAGCTTATTGAGCTAGGTGGTGGAAAAGCATGTTGCTTCTGTACACAAATGGGTAGTGTCAAATTCTAGCGTTCAACTTCCAAGATTTATAATATCATTTATCAGCAGATCTAGGCAATCTTTACCTCTATCTGAGTTGGTGATAGCTATCACAAGAGAGAAGGAATCACTTTCTAGAATGATCCTTTGTATTTGAGAAGTCAATTGGGTGGGTATGAGCCATACCAAGTCAGTCATACAAGGTTGTGGCAATAGCCTAATCGCTAATGATTACCTTCCATACTAAAGTAGGGGAAAATGAGATTGACAACATGATAGATTGATGCCACAATTAAGTTTATTGGAAGATGTATAATAAAACTTAATGTCATTGCTTAGAAACCTAATAAGCACCATACTTAGGTATATGCCATAATTAACTTTTTGAAGAAATAGGGTGTATTTCTCATCCAGCTAAGCTCATTTTCCTCATGATGCTACGTAAAAAAGAAAACCATATTCTAACAACTCTTGTCTGTACTAGACAACCTTCAAAATTCAATGAAATGAAAACTCCATACGCAAGGAAAGAAACATAGAGAAATGAGTTGGCTGAAAATTTAGTGATACAAATTATATTAGAAATGTAAAGTTCATAAGTTTTAGCAACAACCAGTAGTCTCACCTGAAGTGGTGGTGGCTGCTTTTCATAAGAACAAATAGGAAGTCAGATGCAATTTCTCTTAATACTCTCACTTTACCATGGCAAGCCAAAAGTTTTTTACATAGTATCTTGAGCATTGAGATTCAAGAGAATATCGATGATCATATGGATTTCGCATATCCAAGAGAATAAATAACACAATATCTACAATGAGACACCGATACTTGACAACTTGATCATTCATATGTAGACAAACTTTGAAATTCAGTAGAACGGATGATTGAGAGCATGGTTACATTATTGCATCTAACCTGAATGAGTGGAGCACATAGTGCCGCAGATTATACTACTGCAATTGGTTGGTGACTACTGCTTTGATTGAGAGCATGGCAACATCAGATTTGAACTTATTCCAATTGGTTGGTGACTACTGCTAACTGATTGTACTACTGCAGGTCCAGAGGCATTAGGATCCCTGTAAATAGAATTACTGAAAGGAGGTATGTGTTAATGTGAAGAGGGGGAGCAGAAGGAGGAAAAGGATTGGGAGGAGGACTAACCTCCAGTTCTACAGATTGCATAGATCTTGACTAGTGCAAGAAAATAGACCCCAAAATTAATGATTACAGTGCTTACCTCTAAAGAGGAGGTGATCTTGTGAACTAAAGAAAAGAAATCATAGTGGGAAACTGAAGTCGAGTAAGCGCTTGAGTACAGTGTGGAGGAGGAGAAATAGGCCTACGAGCTCCATCTCTACTGTTAGCAGCATGAGGATGGTGGATGTCATTACAGGCTAGTGACGCCTGAATCAATCGAGGGAAAGAGACCAATGATGGTCGTAGATACTCCATCTACCTCCAGAGTGAGCAAGGATAGAGGTTGGCTCTTTCCCCCTTTTCGGCCCTCGCGGTAGAAGAGGAACGCCAACCTGATCTTGGGTTCACGTTTCCCTTTCTTGATTTCTTAAGACGAGGTGGTGGGGAGGAGTAACGGAGAGTTACAGAGCTAATCCGGGCTTTGGTCCTCAAAGGAACTCCTGAAAGCTCGCACCTTTGCTCGTGGGCAAGTTTGTGCTTGCGGTGGCTATGGAGTGAAACAGAGAAAGGGGGCCACTTTTCCCCTTCATCTTCACCACGGTGGTAGAAGCCAGCGATGTGGTCGGGAGGCACAACCCCAACGCAGCATCAGTCACCGCCGAGATGGAGCTTAGTGCTTCGACAAACCTTTATCCTAGACCATCGAAGCTTGGAGCTCGGTAGAGACCTCGTCGGGGTCAGACCTAGAGGAGGTTCTTAGAGGTGGACGGTGAACGCAAGGCTTAGAGGGAGGTTCGACTGATCCAGCGGCCCAGACCCTACGGAAGATTAGAAGAACTGATCCATCAGCTAGCCTCTCCACCGTGACCCTCTCCAAAATGAACCAGCACATGCACGATGGGGGAGGGAGCACGACGTGAGAGGGGAGGGTTTATTTTTTTTTTATTTGTGATTTGCAAATGTTGTGTTTTAGAATGGAGGGAAGGGTTATGAGATGGAGGGAAATATTTGGCATGGCATTTTTCACGGGGTGATTAGTGAGTAATGTATTTGTGAGGGATTAGTGTTCACATAAAAGGTCTAAGGATGTAAAAAACACGGTTGAGGGATTTGGTCCCATGTTTGAAGGATGATCCCTCACAAATAGACATCATTATTCATGATTTTTCGGTTCCTCACAAATGTTCTTCAATAAAGGCCAAATTTTTTGTAGTGGATTGGTCTACATGAATACATGATTGTGGCTCATTGCTCATCACCCACGTGATCACCTATGTGACAATTCTTTTATGTTTTATAATTATGATTCAAACCCTCATGAGTATCGACAGGTTGCAATGAATCCAATTAATCTTGCCTAAACACTCTTTGATCTTACCTTAGTAGGATTGTGCTCAGTTGGTGGGGGTTTTCTCTAAAACAACATGGGTCAAGGGAATTAGTGTTTTAAACTATTTTTCTTAACCTTAGCATTTATCACCATGCTTAATTTGGATGTTATTTTTTATTCCTTGAGCACAATCTTGCTTAAGGACAAGCAAAGGTTTAAGCTTGGGGTGGTTGATAACACCCAAATTCAGGCATTTATGCTAAGCATTTATTTATGGTTTTGTGTCATTATTGCATTAATATGCCCTAAATAATCCTAGATTCTTATCTTTTAGTAATTTATGTCTTTTCATAGATAACGTTTCTCAACTAGCCAATTTTGGGACTTGTAGGTACCAAACCTAAAAAGACATCTATTCTCCAAGATTTCACCCCAACACATGATTTTTGCTACAGCTAAACTTTGATTCATCGCAACCCCAACAGACTAAGCATCACACTATGTGCACCAGCTTAGGGCACGATGATCCTGCTAACCGATTAGTGGGCCCAAGAAACATTTGATATCTTGGACCCTATTTTTGATAGCCAATCCTTTATCAAGATACATCCTCACTAATCAGAAGGCTCTTCGATGCGGGCCCATCGACCACCAGTAATAGCCCCCTCCCCATGGGGGTGTGTTTGGTCTAAGATACCGTGCCAATGACCAAGAAGGATGTCGCGATCGCGGCCAAGGAGACAATAAGCGACCGCAACCAAGATGTTGTGTCAACCGACACTTGGCACGATCGGGCCCACATCGGCATGGTCAGGCTGAGGCCAAGGAAATGACTGTGGTATACCAGTACGACCGTGACCAAAACACATCAGTCTCGACCGTGTCATTTGTGTACAACCATGACCGCAGCACATCAACCTCGACTATGGCATCTGCACACGATCGTGACCACGACACACCCACCTTGACCGTGGGATCCGTCTTGATTGAGGCATCTTCATCGACCGTGGGATCTGCCTCAACCATGGCAAATGCATCAACTATGACCATCGGCATGACCATGCCCATCCTGGAACGGTCGGTCAAGACTGGGGCCGCAACCGAGGTAGGTGCTGCGACCATCTTCCACATTCACCCATAAATACTCACCCCCTGTGACTTGGAGAGGAGTTCTGGATTTTTAGAGGTTCTGAGATTGGGAGTTTTGAATTTTGGAAGGCTCCACATTTTAGTTCTGAACCACTTTGGTTCCTAGAGCCCCATAGGAGAGTTCTAAGATTCAAAAAGGTTGAAGTGCTCATCATACGTTCGTCCCTCCAGTTTTCTACCATCCACCATCATTTTCCAGCACCATTCACCCATATCCTACCTTTCCCAGCCATCGTCCACTTCTATACATCCACCAAGTTGTTGGTTGGGGTGAAATCAAAGAGGAAGGAGGCCAAGGAGTCTAGAATATAAAGGAGGGAAACCAAAAGATGATATTTGTCCTATATAAAGGCTAAGAAGCAAGAGCCACTTCTCCTCTATGGGCTTAATCTCTTCTTCTTCTCCTTTCTTCTATTATTCTCCTTTGTTTCAGTACAAATGATGTTCTTCAATCTTTATTTGGTGCCAACTATGCTTGTCCATGGCTAATTGAGCTCCTTCTTGTCTATGTAGCCCATTTTGGGCATGTTTGTGTATTTTTATCTTAAGCAAGCAGTTTTATTTTAGATCTAGTACGTTTTCTATTCTATCTTCTCTTTCTAGTTATGATTTCTAGTTTGGTTGATCTTTTTCTTGCTTGAACTTCTATTTATACCTATATCGAGAAATTCATTATAGAATTAGATAAGAGAAGATAGTTTGTATTGAAATCTGAAAGGAGGACGATTCAAGGTGATTTGTGCGGAATCATAGACCCGAGCACAGTTAGGCCCACTACCTAATTATGCCCAAATCACATCTGTTCCTAGAACCTCAGAATATTCTAGACCTGAGAGGATATCTAGAATATTCTAGGGTGTTGATTTGTCATACTCGAGAGAGGTTTCACATCATTGATGGGTTTTAGTCACACTGCGCGAGACCAAGTGGGATGACCCCACAGGAACATATACCATAGTATGTACCATGTTTGGATGTAGGTTTCTTGCTGGGGTGTTCGAGGGTTGTCAATGCCCGAGAATGGGTGCATAGACTACCCAACTTGTGGTTACATAGCCATGAACTCCTTCTCTCTGATTAATAGAATCTGACAGACTCTGTTTGTGTTTTGTTTTCTTTGTTTTGTTTTATTTCATGACAATGTGCTAGACTAGTTCTAGATCCATACTTTTATCGACTGTCAGATTGGCTTAACTAACTTAAGAGAGAGGTCTTAAGCATCCTAAACATCCCCACGTCCCTGTTCTTGACCATGTATATCTACTTCGACCTTGTAATAAAGTTGTGAGGGTCCTTGAAGGTTTCAGGTTATAAATTTAAAGTTTGATTCCTTCTGAGTCCACCTCCTTTCGGACGCGTGATTCGAGCCGCATATGGGCCCAAAACTCAAAATTTCTTAAAGTATTCTATTCCACATCAATTGATGCAAGCCCATCCAACTATGAATCAATAAATTTCAAATGGCATTGACTTCTTTGCTACTTTATCAAGATGATTGGGAAAAAAGTATCATTCACCTTTTCGATACTTCACACCTCAAAATTCTATTTTTTTGTTGGAGCTTTCTCTGCATTTTCCAGAGAAAGGAAGGCAATTTGGGGTGGAGGGCAAATGTTTCTTGAATATTTTGATTTTGAACTCCTTTCTTCTATATTTGTGGAAAGAACCTATAGTTATATTCTTATTCTTCATAGTTTAGTTTTATTTCTCCCCTCTATCCATTTTTGACCCATTTTTTATCAAACGCAAGGCTTTAATACACATATCTTCTTTTTTATTTCTCTTTCTTATTTCCTTTTGTCTAGAAAATGAGATATGAGGTTGTTTCCATTCCAAACCCATCTTAGGGACATATTTTTACTAGCACTTGAAAGGATATAGGTTATGCTTCTTCATCTTGCTCACTGAAATTATTCAATAGTGATATTGATCTAAGTAGGTACATTTCTTTTTCTTGATTCTCAATCATGTTATAAGCATCTTTCATTGACTACATACCTAAAAGTAGAGATTTCTTTTTAGAAACTACACCTATATATCTACTATTATTGCTTTCTTATGCTATGAAAATAAAATAAAAACATAGATTCGTCTTCTCTTGAGTATCTTATGCTTGTAGTTGGTGTAAAATGCCTCAAATCCATGGGGAACGACTGAAACTAAATTTAGCTGACCATGTCTAGTGAGTATTGTGCTTAGCAAAGGCTGAATGTGCATCTAAATAGTTATGGTAAGTGAGCTATGATTTAAGAGAAGGCTGAATTTACATATCATTGGCTTTTATAATGAAATTTATTTTAAGTAAAGAATAAATTTACATTATTCTATCCTTGTTAGTGGATAAGATGATGAGATGTGAAGGAAATTATGTTCCTTATGGGGAATTCACAATATATGAGATCAAAATAGTTGTCCAATTTGTGACATTCAGGGTTGTATATATGAAATTGCTTGTTATTTTTTTGTCAATGGGGAAACCCTATTTTGTTATGTATGGTGAATCACATGAATAGAAGTGTCAAGTTCATTATTTTATTTCTTAATTCTAGTAATTTACCTATGGAAAATCATGGTGACGACCTACCATATAGATAAGACTGGATGGAGCTAGGTGGCTTGAAAAGAATATAATCCAAATCACTATGGAATAAAAGAGATGATGCACCTACATGAGATATGGAATGAAATGCAACCTAATGCCTATACAAGATAAAGTTGGAACGATGCATTGATTGATTTTTTTGTCCTAATGATAAGATTGAAGGTGGAATGTGTTATGATGAAAAATTAGTTCCACATCTTTGAAAATATTTTTTTCAAGGGATATGATTCACACTATGTATGGATTACTCTCCCTTCCTACTTTCATTAATTTATTTTTCTTTTCTCTGTCTTTATATTTGTATTTATGTTTATATATATATAATACTTATGTGTGTCTATATATGTGTGTGTAATATATGAGGTTAGGAAGTTTATACTGGTCTACATGCAACTTACATGTACCATCCATTAAAATGGAACATGTCGAGTATGCTCATAAAATGCAACCATATGGATTGATTCACCACTATATAGATTAGTTGTATCTAAAAATCATAATGATATCTCATATGTATTGTGAGATATATAAATATATCACTCAACATTTTCTATAGTTTTTGTAGTTTGTCGTTGATTAGTAAATACATATTTTTTCAATGGATGATCTATTGATATCAGATTGCAATGATTTTTTATATGCTTCTTATCTAATGGGTATACATAACATTTAAAAGGTTGGATTGTTAACTAAAATTTTATAATAATCATAAATGAAGATGGGTACATGTCAGGTACTTATACTCAGGTACACAACTCTTCTGGCCTATATATATATATATATATATATATATATATATATATATATATATATATATATATATATATATAAGGATGCTCTTCTTTTAGAAAAATGAATGCTAGGTTCATTCAAAAATTAGAAAATTTAATAGTCAAATATATTCTCCTTTATGAAGTAAATGTGGAACATAGGTATATCAACACTTTATGATGAAATTATGCACATGCAATTTAAATGAATTAATCGTGCAAACCTAAATGCAACTATAAGAAAACGTTTTTCTCATTTTCATCTATACTAACAAAAAAGAATATATATATAAATTTCTATCATGCAATGCAATGCAATAAAGAAAATCTAGATTGAAATTGCTCCTCTTGTGGTGATGATGAGAATTTAAATGAATTGGTGGTGGATTGAAATCATGTAAATAAGAGACATCCTCTTCCTAAAACATGATTCATATCTATCACTATAAATTTGTAGATCAGGGTCATCCTAGAATTTATGGATGTGGTTTTCACTGCACTAAAAAATTCACATAAGGGCTGAAATTCCTAGGATTTTACCAAAACAACATGCAATAATACCACCTGCAAGCTGACAAGTATTATCAAGGCCTCTGCGAGAGGTCACGGGTTCGACTCCTGGCTATGGCCTCAGAAATGATTTGCCCATAGCGTCAGCCGGCCAATGATGCTACTAGTTGGGGCCACCCTTATGGGTGAGTCAGGGTCCCCGAGAGTTTACGCCGCCTGCGGGGGTCACAAAAGTGGCACTCGTGCGGGGGTGGTTCTCTCGTAAATAAAAAAAAGTATTATCAAAATATAGTTAAGGATTGAATCCCAAGAGACAATATTTTTAAGAATAGTGTAGTTGTGTCCAGTTGAGCCATGACTAATATTTAAAACCATGAGGTTATTTGGGTTGAGTTATACTAATTGCAAGTAAAAGGACAAGATTAAATATTTAGTTTAGATTAATGATGAGGGTCACTTGGGTGATATCAGGTTATGCCACTACTACACATGCAAGAATATCCATAACATGTCCATGCTAGATATAACCATATGAACGGAACAAAAGAAAAATTCTCCCGTTAGATGTGAGAAAATATGTGGATATCTTTATGAACTTGATGTGTCATTACTCACAGATCATGTACCTACTACTTTAGAGATATCCCTTCAACAATTCTTGTCTACACATCAACTAAGTCAACCAATATTCCATATCAGAAGTATAGAAATTCTCGCAATAAAGGAATATCATAAATTGTGTAAAGTAGGTGACCAATTCACAAAACATGCATAAAAGTATTGGCATTGAATAGGAAGACTTATATACAAGCCATGGAACATTTAAGAGTAGACATGCAAGAACATGTAGTGGGGATAGTCCCCACACCCCAATGAGATGGAATACTTGTTGGATCTAGGGCTCTAGAGGGGGGTGTGAATAGAGCTTCGAAAATTCTCACAAGATAGATTAGAACTCCAAAATTATATCAAATTAAAACCAATAGATCAAGTGCAATTTGAAGTCCTAACAAACAAGCATATCAAGAATGAGAGGAATTGATAGAAAACACTTGATAAGGTCATGTAGAGTGGTTCCACTCTCCAAACTAGGAGAGAATCAATCCACTACCTAGAGAGGTCAGCCTCTAGGACTTTGCAAGTGCTTTTCTCTATATATTCACCAAAGAGAGTTACAACACAAGACCACCAAAGGACTTAACCATCCAAGCTCCAAGAGTACTCCACCTTACCAAGGACTTGCCTACTTTGCTAAGAGTCTTCATCCTTCTCCAAGGTCTTACCCACTCTAGCACAAGTCTTCCACCTTCAAGGACTTTTCTACTCTTCTTGGATCTTCAACCTTTGCCTTCTCCTTCACCTGGAGGAGATTTCAACTCTTCTTCAAACTTGAAGAAGACTAACAACAACTCCACCTTCACTCAGAGTAGCTTGCTTCACCTTTGCTTCATGGAGGAAAGGGGGTATGGAAGATGAAGTAGATGAGAGCTTTACAAGCATAAGGAAGTAGCTTTCTTACAACATGCCTATCTCACTCATAAATACAAAATGAAGTTTAAACTAGAGAGAGAAAGGGGCTCAAGGAGTTGCAACACACTCAACTATAGCAAGGACTTAGAATAGTGTGAATGAGCAAACTTAAAAGACAAAGCCAATTTTCAAACCATAGGTCGAGTTTGTTCTTGGAAACTCGACCGATGAGCAAAAATCAGGTTGCTCAGTGAGTCAGTCCGTCGAGTTTTGTGAGTGTGCAACTGGACTGATGGGTCATCTTCAAAAAATCCATCTTGGATCGGTTGAGTTTCCAACTCAACCGATGGACAACCTGTGAAATTTTTTCTAAATTGACATTTGAGTGATTAAACCTTAGAATTAAGTGTCTTTGATTTTCCCCCATCTTAGCTACAAGTCATATCATCAATACAAGTGATTACAAAAACATATAAGGTCATTTGGAGTGATTTCCCAAATTGCACACTTGCATTGCATTTGACTTGAACTTGAACAAGCTAGGGCTTGTATAATTTGATCCTTTTCATGTATATAAAGCCTAAAATCAATCTTGAACAAACATATTAGATACATAGGAATGGAATGGTTAGGTCATTATCAAAATATGGGAAATGTATAACTCTCAAGTCAACATTCTCCCCCTTGTTGACAATGACAAACCATTCCTCAATCATATTGAAAAGGATATTGAAGTTATACCTTTACCTTGTGAATTGCAAGGGGATTCAAGATTTGAACAATGTGAATTTCTCCCCCTCAATCTATACTTACTCTAACCTGCATGGTTAATCTATCTACACAAAACAACATGACATATATGTACTATATGGTCCTTTAGCAAGTCACATGATAAAGCATATAATGAACAAGAAAAGGAACACATAGGCAATAAAACATTATGGTTGTGCTTTGAAACATTGAACTTCTCTCCCCCTTTTGACATTATCAAAAAGGAAGGGGGGGGGGGGTAGAAGAGAACAGAAATAGGTCTTCACCAAGAACTACCAAACATACATCCATAACAAGAAATCTCAAAACATACACCAAACAGAGATGAGAGAAACAAACAATCTAAGTCATAACCAAAATATGGTAAAATATGGCACAAACTCATGAGATATCGTTATTCAAAGAGTAAGTGTGCACTAAATTAAGATTATAATCCAGAATGCAAGTTCTCAAAAAACAACTACAACAAGCCATAACGATGAAAGCTAGATGATAAAATAGTACAACTCACAACATGTGCCCAACTATTTTATATACAAAATAGCCTAGAAAGATATATATGATCAACATCTAGACTGAAAACTAAGACAATAAACATCTAAGCTATCTATGTTAACAACAACATCATCATCATCATCATCATCAAAAGCATCAGGCTCATAGTCATCATCTCTGTCTGAAGGTGCAATAGAGATAATAGCATTGCCTTCATCATTGGAGGCACCAGCAAAACCATCAGAGCCATCATCATAAGATTCATGACCTTCATCCTCATCATCATTAACAACCTCCTCATCATCAACAACCTCCTCAGCAACCTGGTCTGGCATCTCCTCAATAGTAAGAGAACCAAAACCTCGACCGCACCAACGTGCATTTTTCTCATCCCAAGACATAGCAAGAGCATGGAGCTCAATGGCCTGTGGGAAGGAAGGAGTAGAACTACCAAGGCTAGCAAGCAGAGTGGCCAAGGGGCCAGCAGTCAAAGGCAGCACTCCAAGGGTAGATCCACCAGTAGAAGAGGGTGTATCAGTAGAAGATGCAGGTGGAGGGGCAGGGTAAAAGTGATCATATGCATAGGATGCATGGTCACCTCCTGGGTAGGGCTGGTAGGCATGATAGGGATGTGCACATGACATGTTCATGTTGGACATGATGGAACATAGGTCCTGATGCAAGTGCTCCTGAACTTGAAGGTTGTATGCCTGTTGATGCATCATGTATCCCATAAGGGTTTCATTTGATGCATGGAATGAGGCATGAGAAGGTCACGGAGGATGAGGTGGTGGAGGTGCTTGGGTAGAGGCACCATGTGTGGTGGAGGAGAGGATATGCACAGATTTATGAAGAGTGGTCTCACTGATGCAAACACCTTTCCAGCTAGGTTTGTAATGAAGGTCGTGGAAAAGAGATTTGCCAGTGGCAAGATGGAAAAGACCACAAATCAGGGCTGGGTAGGGTGGGTGGGCACCACATGTGTTCTTACCTGAGGCAAAGTAGGTCATATGATGGAGAACACATCTTGACCACTTGACTCTGATGTTCTTTAAGAGACAATACATGATCACTGCAGTGTTTTCTACTATCTCAGTTTGATTCTTCTTTGGGTGAATATTGTAGTTAACAACTAGGGCGAGGATGCGTCTCTTGAGATTCAAGGTAGAGGAGGGAAGGGTGCACTTCTTCTTATATGGGAATTGAGGCTTATTCAAGAACTTATGAATGTCAGGGAGAGTAAGATCATATTGCTTATGGAAGGCCTCAGTCTCAATAAGGTCAAAGTACTCTGGGTAGTCCTTATGCCAGGTCTCAGTCACTTCAGTACCTGAAAAGAAGATGTTTAGGGTATCCTCAAAAACTTGAAATTTCTTCCCGGATATCATGGATGTGAGGACTACTTGAGTATCAGGCAGGGGTATGAGGGTGTCATAATTCCAATGCAAGTTAGCATAGAATTCGTGAACCGCTTTTGTGCTTGTGATGGAATTGTCATAGAATGTGCATTCAACACCCAAGGCAGAGAGATGGTGATTATAAAGCAACTCCGCTACTTGATCTATGACTTATTGTCTTCGTGGTCTAGGCTCAAATAGGGCATGAAAAGGAAAAGGGTTCTAAGGAAAGAGCTCCTTATATCTATTTACAGTCTCATTTGAGACAAAGATAGTGTCATCAAATGGAATCAAGCAAGAGTTGGATGAAGATGAAGGTGCATTAGTTGGGGAAGCCCTCTTCCTCCCATTGGATTCCATAGAGACAAAAAGGAGAGGAAGGAGAGAGCAAAAGCTAAAAACTCCCCACCAAAAATCATCCACAGACCTAGGTTAGTAAGGGGTAAGGTCAAAGGAGGTCAAGATAGGTTGAGCTAGGGCTAGGGAGAGGATGGTTCGGGCTAGGGTAGAGAGCTTACGAGAGTTGGAGGTTGAATCGATCAACTTTTCTCTAGTTGAGAGGGAGATTAGTCGGCCAAACCTATCTTAAATTTTCTCCAGTCTGGCCATCGGTCGAGTTCTATGAACATGGAAACTCAATAGATAGGCTCTTCAAAAAATCTCTCGGCCTCCGATCGGTTGAATTGGAAACTTGACTGATGGTCAACCTGACCTAAACTTACAAAAGTTAGTTTCTAGCCATTATAGTGCTAATGAAATTTATTTTTCAAGTCCATTATATATTTTGAACATAATTGGGAACACATCACTCATCATTGGGTACTATTTATGGTAAAACATGTGTTTGCAAAAATTACCCAAAAACAAGAGAAAACAAGCCAAAATGAACATAAAAAATTGATTTTAAGCATATTAGCAAGAAATGGTGATCGAAATAGAGATAAAACATATAGGATAGATGACAACTAGCTAGAAGACATCAAATTCATTCAAAGAAGTTATGAGTATTTTAGATCTAATAAAGTTAAACTTCTCTCTAGCTAGAGGTTTAGTGAAAATGTCTGCCAACTGGTTTTTTGTATCCACATACGTGATATAGATATCCTTCTTAGCAATGTGATCACAGAAAAAATGATGGAGAACCTCTATATGTTTATCTCTACTATGTAAGATAGGGTTATATGACAAGTTAATTGCACTAGTATTATCACAATAGATATGAGAAGCATCAAAATGAATGTTAAAGTCTTGGAGAATTTGCTTCATCTACAAGACCTAGGCACAACAACTCCCAGTTGCAACGTATTCAACCTCGGTGGTTGATAATTCTATTGTGCTCTATTTCTTAGAAAACCAAGAAACCAAGCGTGGTCCTAAGAGAAGCAAGTGCCACTTGTGCATTTTCTATCAATCAAACACCCTACATAATCCACATCACTATAAGAAGTAAGAGTGAAGTCCCTTGACTTGGGATACCATAGTTTAAAATTTTAGGTTTTGGCTAAGTACCTTAAAATCCTCTTAACCACTATAAGATGTGATTTCTTAGTATCTGATTGAAAGCGAGCAAACAAGCCAACACTAAACATTATATCAGATCTAGAGGCAATTAAGTAAAGTAAACTTCCAATCACACCTCTATAGAGCTTCTCATCTACCTTTTCACCTTCTTCATCTTTGTCAAGTTTGGCTGTGTTTGACATGGGTGTGTCCATCAGCTTGGTATTCTCCATCCCAAAGCTTTTGAGTATTTCAGTTGTGTACTTGCCTTAGTTGATGAAGTTCCCATCTTTTGTTTGCTTGATTTTAAAGATGAGGAAGAATGTGAGTTCACCCATCATACTCATATCGAATTCACTCTGCATAATATCACTAAATTCTTTGCAAAGATCAAGGTTAGTTCCACCAAAAATGATATCATCAACTAATATTTGAATGATAAGAAAATTGTTAGAAGTGCACTTTAGAAATAAGGTAGAGTTCACTTCACCCATGATCTAACAAAAAGTTCTATAATTTCTCATACCAAGCTCTAGGTGCTTATTTGAGTCCATAGAGAGATTTTTTCAACAAATAAACATGGTTAGGTAAACTATTATGTTCAAAGCCTGGAGGTTGTGCAACATACACTTCCTTCTCAATTGTACAATTAAAAATGCATAACATCCATTTGATATAGAATAAAGTTTTTATAGCTAGCAAAGGCAAGCAACATATGAATAGACTCAAGTCAAGATACAAGTGCATATGTTTCATCAAAATCTGTACCTTCTTGTTGATTGTAGCCTTGAGCCACTAACCTTGCTTTTTTCCTTAACACTTTGTCGCTTTCATCAAGCTTTTTATGATAGACCCATTTGGTGCCAATGATCTTCCGATCACTCAGTCTTGATACTAGGGTCCAGACCTTGTTATTTTCAAATTGCTCCAACTCTTCTCGCATAGCTATGATCCACTTATCATCCCTAAGAGCTTCATTGACATTCTTTGGCTCGAGTTGTGAGATGAAGGTGTTGTTGGCTTGTTCTTTGTTGAATGCAACCACTGTCTTTACTCTTTCAAATGGATCGCCTAAAATCAACTCCTTTGGATGATTCTTTGCAAATCGGGAGGTTGGATCCTTCTTCTCTTCATCTTTCTCTTCTTCTTGAGTGACCTCCTCTTTTCCCTTTTGAATGATGTTGAGCTCTTTTAGGATAGGAATTACTTCACTTGAAATATCATCATTTGGAACAATATCTTTGGGAATAGAGGGGTTAGTCTCAATAAACTTAACATTTATGGATTCTTCTACTTTAGCAAGATCAACATTAAATACTCGATAAGCCTTGCTAGTAGTGTTATAGCTAAAAAGAAAGCCTTGTAGGATTTCAAATAAAACTTTTCGAGAGAATATTTAATATTCAAAACAAAACAAGGACATCCAAAAACATGAAATACTTGATAGAAGGCTTCCTACCATGCCATAGCTCATAGGGGGTTTTCTTCAAAGACAGATGAGTAAAAACCTGATTTTGCACAAAACATGGGTATTAGCATCTTCAACCAAAAACTTCTTTAGAGTATCATACTCTAGAAGCATGGTCCTATCCATCTCCTATAAAGACTTATTCTTCCTCTCTACAACCCCATTTAGTTGAGGTGTTCGAGGTGAAGAGAAGTTGTGTGCATAACTAGATTCTTGACAAAAATGTTCAAAAAGCTAATTTTCAAATTCTTCCCCATGGTCACTACGTATGGAAACTATGCATCAAGAATCTTCATTCTCAACTCGTATAAAAAATCTTGAGAAAATATCAAGCGTATCACTTTCAGAAATGAGAAAGAAGGTCCAAGTATATCTAGAGAAATCATTGACAATAATAAGGAAATACTTGGAACAATGAATCGATTGAGTTCTCATTGGTCCAAATAGATCAATGTGAAGAAGCTCACAAGCTCTTTTGGTACTAAGGACTCCTTTGTATTTGAAGGAGGACTTGGTTTGCTTTCCTTGGGTACAAGGTTGGCATTCCTCATCCTTATCAAAATCCAATTTGGGAAGTCCCTTGATCAAGTCCTTTTTTCTCAACTTCTTCAACTGATGGATATTTACATGACCAAGCTGGCAGTGCCAAAGAGAAATATCATTTGAGTTGACTACTAGGAACCTACCAACAATTCGCTTAATAGAGTCAAGAACAATAACATAAAGATTACCACTTCTAGTTCCCTTATATATAACTTGGTAAGTAAGGGAATCTAGAATCAAGCATTCAAAGGAAGTAAATAACATAAGGTAACCATTGTCACATAGTTGACTAACACTAATTAAATTATAATGTAGGCCATCCACAAAGAGAACATTCTTGATACACAAGGATTCACCTACATCCCCCTCGCCTTTGACTTTTCCTTTCTTGTTGTCCCCAAAAGTGACGAAACCTCCTTTCTTTAGGATTTCATTTAGGGAGTTTTTCCCTTTGAGGAATTTCTATAGGTATTCTCTCAATCTATGGTTATCATCATTTAGAGAAATAATGGTAGAAGATAAGCTAGCTATGTCATCCCTAGAATGAATTAGATTGGCCTCAAGACAAAGGGCTTTAGTTAAATAAGAATCTTTCTCAAGAGAAATAGAAGCAACAACATGACTAGGCAAGATAGGTCTAGAAGATAAATCATTAACTTGACCAATAAACCTAGAATTTTCAGATTTAAGCACTTGAATTTCCTTAAGATAGACATCACTCTCATCTCTATGAGCATCAATAAGAAGCTTAAATTCAACATTTTTAGTTTTAATAATTTCAAGCTCTTTTAGGCAATTTTGGTTTTCTTCCTTAAGATTTTCAATGTTCTTAAGGTAGATATCATTCTCAACTTCAAATCCATTGTATTGGAGCTCAAGATCAAGGTATTGCCCTTACAAATTATCAATACTCTCAAGATTAGTTTTATAATTCAGCTCAAGAATTTCAAATTTAGCATATAGATCATCAATGAATTTTCCTAACCATTTTCTTTTCGATTTACATTTAGCAAAAGATGAACGAGTAGTGATAAGCATGTTAATAATAGCTTCTTTAGATAACTCATGTAAACTCACCTCACTTACCTCACCAATTTCTTCACTATTAGAGGCCATGAGTGCAAGGTGGCACTCTCCATCTTCTTCGGAGCTTGAGCTGCTTGAAGATGAAGCTTCCCAAGCTAAAATCTTGTGTCTCTTATCCTTCTTGTCCTTCCTCTTGTACTTTCTCTCCTTCTTTCCCTCCTCTTCTTTCTTTGAGCTGTCGTTGTGGTGTGACTTTCTTGACTTGGGAAATTCACTCTAGTAGTGCCCCTTTTGTCCACACTTGTAGCATCTAGGAGTAGAGGAGGAGGTTTGCTTTCCCTTGAAGTGTTTTCCCTTGATGTAGTTGGCTTCATGCTCACTTGGGCCATCATCTCCACTAGAGGAGGAAGGATAACTCTGGCAAGCAAGTTGTTTTTGAAGTATGACCGCCTCCACTTGTTCTTTGAAAGAACTATCTTTGATCTTCTTAGCTTCCTTCTCTTCTTACTTGGTTTCTTCTTCTTGTTTGTCAACCCCTGACTCATGAGCTTAGAGGTTTCCAATGAGCTCTTTGGTTGGGATGTCACCAAGGCTCCTCATTTCTTCAATGGAGGTAACCTTTGACTCCCATCTCTTTGGTAGAGTCCTCAAGATCTTGGAGTTGATTACACCTCTATCCAAAGTGTTGCCCAATGCAGCCATCCCATTGATGATGACATTAAGTCTTGAATACATATCTATAATCCCTTCTTTCTTGCCCATCTTGATGTTCTCTAGAAGGCTGTTCAACATGTAGATCTTGGCCTCCTTGACTTGCTTTGTGACTTCATAGGTGATGCACAGTTTGTCCCAAATCTTATAGGTGGTGTCCCAATATGAGATCCGGTTGAACTCTATTGAGGGTAAGGGCTGCTTAGAGGATGCTTATGGCCTTTGAATTGAGTTGGGCTTACTTGAGTGCAGCTTCACTCCATGATGCAATAGCTCCATTAAGCTCCTTGTAAGGTGTGACCATCACCTTCCACATGTCATAGTTCATGCCTTGAATGTAGAATTGCATACGACTCTTCCAATAGAAGAAGTATTGGTGCCATTAAAGACCAGAGGACACATGGAGAAGCCTCCCTCTAGGTTGAGAGAACCAAGTAAGTTGTCACCCATCTTCTCATCCTGTGGGAGATTGCTGGAGAAAATCCTTGGCTATGATACCACTTGTTGGATCTAGGGCTCTAGGGGGGGTGAATAGAGCTTCAAAAATTCTCACAAGATAGATTAGACCTTAAAATTATATCAAATTAAAACTAATAGCTCAAGTGCAATTTGAAGTCCTAACTAACAAGCATAGCAAGGATGAGAGGAATTGATAGAAAGCACTTGACAAGGTCATGTAGAGTGGTTCCACTCTCCAAACTAGGAGAGAGTTAGTCCACTATCTAGAGAGGTCAGCTTCTAAGACTTTGTAAGTACTTTTCTCTATATATTCACCAAAGAGAGTTACAACACAAGACCACCAAAGGACTTACCCATCCAAGCTCCAAAAGTACTCCACCTTACTAAGGACTTACCCACTTATCCAAGAGCCTTTAGCCTTCTCCAAGGTCTTACCCACTCTAGAACAAGTATTCTGCCTTCAAGGACTTTTCTACTCTTCTTGGATCTTCAGCCTTTGCCTTCTCCTTCACCTGGAGGCGATCTTCACCTCTTCTTCAAACTTGAAGAAGACCAACAATAGCTCCACCTTCACTCAGAGAAGCTTGATTCACCTTTACTTCATGGAGGAAAGGGGGTAGAGAAGATGAAGTAGATGAGAGCTTTACAAGCACAAGGAAGTATCTCTCTTACAACAGGCCTATCTCACTCACAATCATGAAATGAAGTGTAAAGTAGAGAGAGAAAGGGGCTCAAGGAGTTGCAATACACTCAACTATAGCAAGGACTTAGAATAGTGTGAATGAGCAAACTTGGAATGCACTCCAAGGGGTCCTATTTATAGTTGGGGGTGTTCCCTTGAGTGTGGGATCACTTGGGGTCAAAATATAGCCATTTTTCAAGAAGCAACAGACCTATTTTCTCCCGAAACAACTCTCCAATGGTTATAATCACTTTTTTCTACATTTTCTGTATAGTACATTAGCTCGAGTTTTAATAAAGATAAATCGATCGATCCACTAAAGACAAAGCCAATTTTCAAACCATCGATCGAGTTTTTTCTGGGAAACTCGACCGATGATCTAAAATCAGGTTTTCTCAGTGAGTTGGTTGGTCAAGTTCTATGAGTGTGCAACTCGACCGATGGGTCATCTTTAGAAAATCCATCATAGGATTGATCGAGTTTCTAACTCGACCAATGGACAGCCTATGACAAATTTTCTAAATTGACATTTGAGTGATTAAACCTTGAAATTAAGTGTCCCTAATTTTTTCTCATCGTAGTTACAAGACATATCATCTATACAAGTGATTACAAAAATCATCTAAGGTCATTTGGATTAATTTCCAAAATTGCACACTTGTATTGCATTTGACTTGAACTTGAACAAGCTAGGGATTATATAATTTGATCCTTTTCATGTACCTTAAGCCTGAAATCAATCTTGAACAAACATATTAGATACATAGGAATGGAATGGTGAAGTCATTATCAAAATATGGGCAATATATAACTCTCAAGTCAACACTACTCACTCTTCATAATATAAAAAATGGGAAGGAAGGATAAGGAAGATTCAACCATGGTCATCATCGAGAAGACATTAAAAGCTCAATGGAATGACAATCTTATACTTGATGAAGAGGTTGACTTGGTTGAGGGAAGAGGAGGACACCTAGGATAGGTGTGGGTGTCTCTGTGTTTGCTTCTTCCTTCTCTCTTCAAGTCATGCCCCATAAAGTAATAGGAAACAATGGTGGAACAGAGATGCAGATGGAGATTGGGCCACCTCTATAGATGAATGATGGATGATGTGGATGGAGGAGGAATGGTGTCTGCAAGGGAGGCCTGTGACGTGTTGTTCAATGATCTTCTTAGTTGGGAACAAAGTAGAAATCTCTTAGCATACACGAGTGGAAGCGACCCCTTCAATGATGGAGGTGATTGGGTATTTATTGCTATAGGGTGTGGAGGTAGTAGCTTCATCCACATGGATCTTCGTCAGTCGATGAGTTGTGTGAGTGCAGAGGCTCCATCACGTACTGGGAGTCATAGTCCTGTTGGCCATTAGGCACTCAAAATCCTATTGGGCGCAGAGGGCTGTGATCTCATTAGGCACCATGGCTTGGAATTCCAAGGGCACTGAGATTTGGGATTCCATTGGGCGTCGGGGCTTGGGATTCCAACATGCATTGGGATTTGGGATCCTATTTGGCACCAGGATTTGGGATCCTGTCAGGCAATGGAGTAGGGTTTTCATTAGGCACTGGGATGACAAGGTTGGATCCTAAGTGGTTACAAGGGAAAAAGTGTAAAGAAGGTGATTAGAGAATTTTTTTATGAAAAGTAAAAATAAAGGATATTTATAAGGATTAAACATGTAAAGTCAATAAGATGAAGGAAAAACATGCAATTAGCATCCA
Organism: Alisma plantago-aquatica; assembly: GCA_963693085.1. Classification (NCBI taxonomy): domain Eukaryota; kingdom Viridiplantae; phylum Streptophyta; class Magnoliopsida; order Alismatales; family Alismataceae; genus Alisma; species Alisma plantago-aquatica. The sequence continues at coordinate 1,362,632,137 of OY856409.1, forward strand.
TAAATTTTTATGTTGTCAACTCCCTCAAACTTAGAATCTATCTTTCCCTCAAATTAATAAATAGAATTAAAGCATCAAGTGAGCTCAAAGGGATTTTTAAGGTTAATGTTTTTTTGGAGCACCGAGTATGTCTTTACACCAACTTTAGGTCAAGATATATGCATTGTTCTTTGTTTTCTCACATAGTCCCTTGACTCATTCTCATAGATCTAAAGTTTTGTGACCCTTCTTATCCGTTACAACCTTCATTGGAAGAAGGGTTCTCCTTTGTGATGCAAGCAAGATCCCATTGCTTAGCTATAATCATACAAGGTTATAGCGAGATGTAGCTTTCACACCAAAAAAATTTCTTGGTTATCCTAATTATATGTGCCTGGGTGGGATGAGATTGTAGTGTATCCTATCCTTCTCAAGGTCATTCAACCATGGGCACTGTTGTAGTGGTGATGTTACCTAGGTACTAGCCTTGATGTAGTCTTAGGTGGTTTTGTGAGATTATATTTGAAGGATAAGTGGGTCATATTTTGTCTTATAAACTTTGGTAACCGATGTGACATATATACATTTGTGAGTGTAGTCATATACCGACTGGATAGAGTCCTTCAGTATCTTATCAGGCACAACTCTCATGATCTTGTTTGCCCTTGACTTTTATTCTTGCTCACTAGGCTTGGGGTAGTAGGTTCTCATGAAGGTTGGGTCACCAAGCCTCTTTTGATCCCTAGTGGGGATTTGAGCACTAGAGGGGGTAGTTGTTTCCTCTTGTGTGATGCATGCACTTTCCAACCTTTACTTAGGATTAAAGTGATCAGTCAAGAGCGTATTGGACAAAGTCCTCCTTATTTCTGAGAGTTATTCCTAAGATAGTGAAAATCATTATGTGTTATACAATATCTTAAGATAAAGCTCACATAGAAAAATAGTTGTACTCACTTTTTAAGTGAGTTGGATAGATCTAATCTATTACTCTTGAAAAAATTATGATAAGAATTATCTTGATAACAAGTAGGGATATAAAAATATAGTTAAGATAGAATTCAAGAAAATTGGATTCAAAAATTTTCTATGACATAAATTTTCCTTCACTAACAGAAGTCCTAATATTTGTTCAACATTTTCAAGGAAAAGAGTGTGCAGAAGGACTAGAGATTTATGTGAAAAAGATAGAGCAACACAAAAGTTAATAGGTATAGGACTGAAAATAGCACCTCCCTCGTCTATTTACAAAAACCCCAAACTTATCATACACTCTGTCTTAGAGTGTCAATGATTGAGGTTGAATGTAAATGGGTGAGGTTTTACTCATTTTATTCCAGTCCCTCTTTTACCGTGAGTGAGAGTAGCAACATGGAAACATAGATTCCTAACAGTGCATGGTAGCAATTGTGTAGTAGGCTATTGACCTTAGATCCTCTCCAAGATAAAGCTTGCATCTAGTGAGGTAGTGGAAACCACAATCGTTAGAATATTGGAGCTGTTAAGGGCTTCATTGATGAAATTGTGGATTTCTAAAGTCTTTTCCATGGACTACTCAATATCCCTTTCCATGTTCTTATATTAGATTTTTGTTTTCTTCTGCATAAGTTTTTTCTTTCTCTTCTATGCCACTCGACAACTTTTGTCATATTTGTGTACATATTTGACACATAAAAATCATCAAAAATATTGTATAAGACTATAATCTTTATTGTTATGTTGACTACCAGGAGTATCCAGTGGTTATCATGCATAATTGATAAGAAGATAAAGTTCAAGAAGGACCTTTATAAACATTGTATCAATCACTATTTCTCTCCCGAGTTCTTCGTTTAGATGATGTCCTCCTGTAATAGATAATATACCATGTGTGTGTTAGGAATACCATCCCCAAGTAGGGATTGGTAAAGTATCATCACACTCACATACATATATCCATCTACCTTTAGGGTGTTGTGGAGGTAATCCTTTAGAACGTAGATTACATCTCTCTTGAAAACTACTTCCCCAAGGTCACCATCTTCCTTCATCTTGTTCATGATCACATGTATAAATGCCAAGGAAAGACTCTCACACTAACATCAGCCAAAGTTTGAGAAATTATCTTTGGAAGTCCAACTGACCCTTTGGGCCCCGCTTCTAAAAGTTCTTCTTCTTGTTGGTTTGGGAGGACTTCTTCTTCTATCTCCCCCTCCTCCGTCTGGTCTGCTGTTGTTGGTTGAGTTGCTTCTTTCACTATAGTCATACAAAATACAGTTTCACTTGCTAAAGGGGGTGGTATTGCTTGATTGATTTTTAGGCAGGACGTTTGTTGCTAAGCTAGCAGCTTAGCTAGGAGTTGATTTTCTTCTTCTAATACTTTGAGGAGGGCCAATTCTATTGTCCTGTCAGGGCTCTTTCTTTTTCTAATGGATCTAGTCGAACTCTTTCTCTTCTCTCACCATGGTTATTTTTAGGGAGGAGGATACCCATGTAGAGCCATAATCCACCGCTATTAGGATGTAGCAAAAACCATATGAAGAAGAGGATGGGCCCATATTGTCCACACCCCATACATCAAAAATTTTGATTTCTTTCCAGAGTTTTAGGGGAATTTCATCTCTCTTAGTGATATTATCAGACCTTTGACATTCTTCATAGGATAAGATGAAATTATAAACATCCTTTCATATAGTTGTCCATAAAATCCACATTGCAGGACATGTAGTGTAGTTTTCTTCAAACTCATGTGACCCCCAAATGGTCCTACGTGGTACCATTCTATAACAAAGGGGGGATTGATCCACTGGAAGACAACAATGATATAAGCCATTTTCACATAGCTTGAATAAGTAAGGTTCATCCTAGTGGTATTGTCTGACATCATATATACACTTATTTCTCTCATTACTTGTGCATTCTAGATGTATAATGCCCACAACAAGATAATTGAGGCAATCTACATAACAAGAAATGGTTTTTGAAGCCTTCATGAGTTGATGATCTGGCAGGGAATCATTGATAGGTACACCATTTGTATCGTGTATGTGAATACAACTTAAATTATCAACAATGACATTTTCAGTGCCTTTCTTATCTCGTATCTCCAATCGAACTCCTATAGGAGGGGAATCTATATAACTAATCTTGATTTTACATCTTTCTTCATCATTAGGTAACATATCACAAAATGGTCTATGTAAACTATAACCTTTGATCCTACCAGGTATAATTTGGGTTTGTCAAAAGCACATACCACAACTAAAATCCCTTTTTTGGTAGTTGTGCAGTTTCTTTGAGATTCTTTAAGGGTTCTTGATGCATAATAAATAACATGATGTTTCTTTTCTATGCATTGTCCTAAATCCCCCCCCAATTGCATAGTCACTAGAATCACGTATTATTTCAAAAGGTTGAGACCAATTTGGCATTCAAATTGTTTAAACTTTCATACATTCCTCATCAAAACAAAATTTAACATCTTTGAGCAGAAGGCTGCTCATTGTATTAGCTATTTTGGAAAAATCATTGATGAATATTCTATAGAATCTCATGTGACCTAAGAACACTCTTATTTCTCTTACAGTGTTGGCAGGACTAAGTTTTCCAATCACTTCGGTTTTTTATTTTTCTACCTTGGTTCCTCAGATAATTCTATAAGTCCAAGCATCACGCCTTGTTTCACCATAAAATGACAATTTTCCAATTAGCACCAGGTGAACCTCCTTACATCATTTGAGCATAAGAGAGATATGTGTTAGGCATGAGTAGATGAAATTCCATAAATAGAGAAATCATCCATGAAAACTTCCATGATAGTTTTTGTTAGACCGACAAAGACGATTGGCATGCAACATTGGAACATGGTTGGTTCATTTCAAAGCCCCAAAGGCATTATTTTGAAGGCATGGTACTTGAAGGGATATGTGAAGGTTGTTTTATCCTAGTCATATGGATGGACTGGGATTTGATAGAACCTAAAATAACCATGAAGCTAGAAAAAATAATCTTGATAATCTAGGCACTCTGGGATCTACCTAAGGAAAGTTATAGGAAAATGGTCCTTGAGTATAGTTTGTTTAGTTTCCTACAATCAATGCATATCCTCCATCCAGTGATGGTGCAAGTGGGAACAAGTTTGTTGTATTCATTACACACCACATTGGTGCATCCTTTCTTTGGGACAACCTGAATTGGGCTCACCCATTGTGAATCAGAGATAGGGTAGATGATGTTGGAAGTGAGAAACTTCACCACTTTGGGGCAAACTAATTCCTTCATATTCAAGTTTATCTTATGTTGGTGTTCTAAATATGGTTTTTGGCCTTCTACCATGTGGATCTTGTGCATGCACAGGGTTTGACTAACCCCAGTGAGGTCACTCATTTTGTAACCTATGGCTTTCCTCCTCTCTATTAGTTTAGCTAACAAATTATACTCCTGCTTAGGTGTCAAATCATAGTTGATTATCACTAGGTAGACTTTTAAATCATCTAGGAAGATAATACTTCATCCCTTCTGGAAAGGATTTCATCTCAGTGGCTTCAGGTGTCTCATCTGGTTCTTTAGTGAGGTAGTCTTGTTTAATCTCTTCGAACTTAGCCTCCTAGTCCTCCTCTGTTGAGTCGAGGTGAAGAGTGCATTGTTTTACTCACTCATCATAGACTCAATGGCATTAGGATTAGTGAGAGTATTCTCTAGAGGATCCTTATATTAGAATCCTTCCAGGGTGAGGAGTGACATATTCTCTATATAGTCTAAAAAGAAAACCACTTCTTGCATTCTCTGTATTTTTGTGCTATCAAAAGCTCAAAATTCAAGGTTTGCTTTTCCCAACCTCAAAAGTAAGGTTCCTACTTCAACATCAATCAATGTTCTCATTATAGACAAGAATGTTCGGTTGAAAATAAGAGGGTATCTGAGGTCTTATTTTTTTGTCTATGACAACAAAATCACACAGAATATAGGAATCCTTTCCCATTTTGACATACACGTATTTGATGATTCCCATAGGAAGCGTCCTTGAAGAGTTGACAAGCTATATTATCAAGCAAGTTGGGAGTAGTTATGTAAATACTAGCCTCTTTCATAGGCTATAGGGCATGATACAGATGCTAGCTCTAAGGTCAGCTAATCCCTTTTTGCATGTGTAATTGTTGATGTGATATGAGATTAAGAAGGAACTGAGTCTTTCTATTTCTTTTGCATTTTGCTCTAAATTATAACTGATGTTTTCATGGTGAGCTTAACTATATCATAGTCCTCAATTATGTATTTTCTTATGAGCAACATTTTAAAATATTTTGACCATACTAGTATCTCTGCTAGGGAATCTAGAAAAGGGATATACACATGAAGCTTCTTCATTACTTCCTTGAACTTCATGAAGCGAGTGTCAAGCCTTGTTTGTTTTAGGTGAGCTTGGAATAGGATGCAAGGTTTGTAGATGAATACCTCTAGCTTGACTGCACATTCTTCTTTGATGGTAGGTTCTTTTAATGTATTTTGTCATTTTTAATACAATGTTTGGCACTTCTACATTCTGCTTCACTAATTCTACATGTGGTGTAGATTCTTTAGAGTTTTAAAGGACTAAGAAGTCATGTTAAACAACATCAGTCACATTAGGTTTTATAGATGCACTAAGAAAAACTTTTCATGACCGTGTTATGACAAATTTTAGTTTCTCTTAATGTTAGGGGTTATATTCTAGTTGTCCTACAAATGCTCCTGCAGACAGTCAAAGACTTGCTGAGAGTTGAGCCAACTGAGATTTGATAGCTTTCTGATGGGCTTGTTGATTTGTAATCATCGTCTATTGTGACTGCAACATCTTCTCAATGGATGATAGCTTGCCATCAGGTGAAAGGGCATTGCTCTATTGTCCCTATTATTGCTATTGTTGTGGGGCCTGGTTGGGGTTTTGGTATTGATTATAATTCCTATTATGGAAGTCGCCTCAGTAGTTCCCTTGATTCTTGAAGTTTTATCATTGGTTGTTTTGGGATCACGAAGGGCCTCATTGTTGATTCCTATTCTGAATGAGTTGCTGAGAGTTCTCTGCCCCACCAGGATTACCATACTAGAAACCAGGATGGATTCTAGCTTGATTGGGATTGTAGTACCTTTGACCAGGAATTGTGTTAATAGTGTTCAAATCTTCTATTTGATTGTCATCTCCTTGAGATGCAACATTTCTCATCACAACATAAAAAATAATATTGCACCCCAAGGTGGAGTGCTCAATGCCTTTACACGCTTCACACAATTGTGTTACAACCATGACTTCTTGTTGTTGTTGCTCTTGTGGTGGCGAGGTTGTATTCCTTCTTTCATAGGCATTGAAAGATGACTTGAGACTTTCTTGTTTGAGTGTCAATAGCTTTATAGGTTTTTGAATAGATTTTGACTCAGGTTACTTTCTGCCATATCTACCTTCAACACTCCCTTGCCTATAGATTTTCCCCAGTTGGCTTGGTTTTCATCTAAGCGTGACTACCTTCCAAGCACTATCATAGATTTGACGCATGAAGTTTCCTCCATATGAGGAGTCTAAATTTTTTTTTGATATCATCATCCACACCTATGTAGAAGAATACAATAAGTTGGTTTTTGGAAATACCATGGCGTGGACACTTGTGGACGAGCTCATTGTATCTCTCCCATGCTTCTACTAGAGTTTTGCCTATGACTTGAGTAAATTGAGTAATTTGACCTCTAATGGTGTATGTAAGGGAAGGAGAATAGAAAATCTCAAGGATTTTGTTATGCCGTTGGTCCCATGTGGTGATAGGATCACCATACAAAGCATTCTACCAACTCATTGCTCTGTTTGCAAGAGAATATTTTAAAAGATGGAGTCTAATAGCATCATCAGAGACTCCATTCTACTTGCTCATGGCACATCAATTGAAAAACTTCAGGATGTGCTCTTGACAATCCTCCCCTTGTTTGTCTATGAAAAGACTACTCTCTAGGAGAGCGATCCAATGCATGCTAATTTTAAAGTTAGGGGCCTTAATGGGAAGTGGTTTCACTAGGTGGTGGACATAAATAATCTTAAGGAATGGGAATTCCCTAAGATCCTTCTATAGGTTAGCCTCTTATGCAATACCTTGATCTACACATATTTACTCTTGAACAATAGCACAATTTTTGTGAACAAGTCTCTCTCTCTATACTTGTATGGCCAGATTCACCGTTTAGTTGAGTTCCTCTTTGGCAATCCTAGATTGATTCTCTCTAATTTGACGAAAAAACATTTGTTCTATTATAGGGTCAAAATTTGATGCAAGTCTAGTGCTATTTGAGATGCACATACACTAGATTTGGAGTAACTAAGATGGAAATAGCTTTCACAAGTCAGTTGAATAGAGAAGAATCAATTTTAAGAGTATATGCAATAGTATCAATAGTGAAAGTAAAACCCTAGATTAGTCTTAATGGAACTAGTTTTAACTACATGATTCTGTTGTCCCCAACAATGCTGCCAGAATTTGATGTGGTTTTTACTACACTAACAAATTCACCTAGGTTTTTTTTACCAAAATAACATGCAATAATACCACCAACAAGTGGATGTGTCTTATTGTAGTATAGTTAAGGACCAAATCCCAAGAGACAACATTTTTAATAATCTTTTAGTTGTATACATTTAAGACAAGGTGAATATTTAAAACCAAGAGTTTATTTGGGTTGCGTTATACTAATTGTAAGTAAGTAAAAGCCCAAGAATAAAGATTTGGTTTATATTAATGATGAAGGCCAATGGTGTGATGTCATGATTTGCCACTAGTGCACGTGCACGTATATCCATAAAATGTCCAGGCTAGATATAACCATCCTAATGTAATAAAAGTAAGATCCACCCATTAGGAGTGAGAAAATGTATATATATCTTTGTGATATGAATGTCTCGTTACTCACAGATCATGTACCTACTGCTCCAGAGATATCCTTTTGAAAGTTCTCATCTAGGCATCAACCAAGTTAATCAATATTCAAATTCTAAGTATACAATTTCTCACAATAAAGGAATATAATAAACCATGTAGAGTAGGCAATCAATCCATAAAACATGCATAAAACAATTAACATTGAATGGAAAGAGTTATATACAGGCCATGGAACATTTAAGAATAGACATGCAAGAATAGGCAGTAGGGATAGTCCCCACACCTAAATGAGATGGACTTCCCACTCTTCATAATAGAAATAAAGGAAAGTACAAAGAAGAAAGATTCATCCATGATCATCATGAAGAAGATAGTCAAAGCTAGATGAAACAATAGTCTTCTACTTGATGAAGAAGTTGACTCGATTTAGGGAAGAGAACACCTTGGACTTTCTTGGGTGCCTGTGTCTTCACTTCTTCCTTCTCTCTTCAAGCCCTACCCCATTGATGGAGAGGAAACAATGGAGGAATGACAATGAAGATGGAGATTGTGCCACCTCCATAGATGAATGATGGATGATGTGAATGGAGGAGGAATGGAGATGGAGTGGTAACACCCCAACGATGCCGCAAGGGAGTCTGTTGAAGTGTTGGTCAATGATCTTCTTGGCTAGGCATAGAGCAGAAGCCTCTCCATGTAGACTAGTGGAAGTGACCCCTTCAATGATGGAGGTGGTCATGTATTTATATCCATTGGGTGTGGAGGTAGTAGCTTCATCGACATGCCTCTTCATCAACCACTGAGATGTAAGAGTGTAGAGGATCCGTCAAGCACCTAGACTTGTATCTCGTCACCCACTACATGCTTAAAATCCCTTCAGGCGCTGAGGGTTGTGATCCCATCGGGCACTAGAGCTTGGGATTCTGACAGGCACCATGATTTGGTATTCAGTTGGGCACTGGGGCTTGGGATTCCAACATACACTAGGATTTGGGATCCTTTCAGGCACTAGAGTAGGTTTTTTATTAGGTACTGAGATGACAAGGCTGGATCTAAAGTGGTCTTCTGCAAGAAAAAAAAGTAAAGAAGGTGATTAGAGTAGTTATCCGTGAAATATCAAAATAAATGAGATGTATAAGGATAGGGCATTTAAAGTCAATTATATGAAGGCAAAATAGGCAATTCACATCGAGAAAATTAGATGTTATCACTTATCCCTGTAATCTTATGAAGGATCTACAATACATGTTGGTCCATTAAACTTGAACCTCTTCATTTGTCCACATGTCACAGGGTCATGTTGGGGTGTCATGTTTAGCATACATGTTTTAAAGATGACTAGTTCAAGACAATTCTAAGTTTGTGTTATCATTTGATAAACAAATACGGCTTACATGATAAGAGCAAAACCACATGCCAAAATATATGACTACTTGAAACCTTATCACAGAAGTACTAACCTAGCTAAATTTCTGATTTTTATTTGTGATTTCTAGATTTACATAAAAATTTACACTATTATAGATGATAACCCTAAAAAAATAGTGCATAAAAGTAAGATAATGGTCATACATGGAAATAACTTTCATTTCATCCTACCTAAGCTTGAATTTGACATTATCCTTAACATAAAAAATAAAATATAAAAAGATGGAATGAGTGTACATTTTTTTAGACGTGGGACAAAACACAAGTTGGGTGGAATTTGCATAAAAAGTGTGCCCTCTAAGAATGCTTGAGTTGATGAGTAGTACATGTTCGAGCATCTAAGATTAGTTTCTAGCGCATGCACAAGGTGTATAAGCAATGGTGGGAAGAAAAAACTCCTCAAGCTCTCTGTCATAAAACTATCTAGTGCATGATCTTTTGGGGTCGGTGGTACTAACTATGTAGTGCAAAGTTGTTGGCAGGTAGCCATCTGGGTTGTTGATGCATCATCTTATAAAGCCAATGTGGCTGCTATAAACTATTAATCTCTACTGAGTTAAATCTTGATCCTTAATATTTGTTTTTCATGTTGACTCGGTGCTACTGACTTGGCAGTCAGTGCCACAGAGTTCAACTTTAGAATTTGTTATAGAAGTGCAAAGAAAGTTGGTATCACCAACTTAGGGATTCGTGGTATTGACTATGAAGTTTTACCATACTATGGCATGTTAGTAATAATTTGGTGGTACGGACTTAAAATTTGGTTCCATCAGATCTATCGAATTGAGAGCCTAGAGCTAGACAATGGCAATTTCGTGCCACCAACTTTGAAGTTGGTGGTATTGACTCATTGAAATTTTTGCACACTTAAAGAATACCTCAATCAATCTTATTTTCATGCATCATGACCACACCAATGCAAATATGTAATATAATGAAAGGAACCTATTGAAATTAATGAAATATAAAACAATAAAATAAAAAAAATATGGGTTGCACCCACAAGCATCCTTGTTTAATGATGGGTGATGTGATTAGATTTTCCAATCTAAACTCTAGTTTGTCATCACCGATTCTCAACATCAAGTATCCTCTACCGATAGAAATTGTTACATATATTGTGGTTTGAAATGGTCCTCCCAAAAGTGGTTATGGATCGTGATACTCATACATGCCCATCACTACAAATAAGATGGTTTAATGAACTTTTCCACTTTCAGAAGCACATATTCATAGATATTTTTCACTAGAAATGTAATCTAATTAGATAGACATATTGGTTTTATTAGGAACTTCAAGCCCTAGATTCTTGAAAGTGGTGAGTAGCTTCAAGTTGATGTTGGATAAAAAATTGCACAATGATTCACTAAATGTTTTGCTTCCAATGGAAAGAGGGATATTGAAACATCCCAGATCCTTTTTCTTCTCAGAGAGTCTACTTCATATCAACACACTCACCACCTCATTGGCTTCAACTATGTCAAAATATTAGTTCTTTCACTTATTAGTGATGATATCCTTCAAGATATATATCATATATTGATATGTTTTCTATGACCTCCATAGAGGAATGTTGATATGAAGATTTTTGAAGACATTTAGAAGCTCATTTAATTAATTGTCATTCCTCCCCAACTCTAAAGTATTAAGGTAGGGAACTGAGTCTACAAATGTTCACGAATGTGGGGGATCATTCTTCTTTAAGGTTTTCCCCCTAAGTTTTTTGTAGAATTACCCTCCATTATCATATGATATAATGTTGATGTATCATTTGTAAGGTGGATCTCCTTCAATGATGGTGGAGTGGGAAAGGTGTAGAAAGAATTCCCTTACCACTCCTCATGGTCACAAGAATTTTATTTTCCATTGGCTTCTTGAAATATGTGATATTTTTTCCATCTGTGCAATCTACATCTCCAAACTCATGATATGGGCCCATTGGTTCTACTTCTCCCTACACGCTTAATCAAAATGTGCTAATTCAATTACATATTATTCTCAAACATGTCCTTAAGTCAGTCAAGGGAACTGATCCATGTCTATTCTATTTATATGATTTGTGACACCCATTGCCACACAAAGTGAGATTACTCAAAGCAAGCATGAAATTATCACTAATAACCAAATTACCACAAAATTGGGTAAATAAAAACCGATCACATAAAAGGCATATCAAGCCAAAAGAATTATGTCTAAAGACGCAAAACATGTGTCACTTGCATTTCATTTATGCCAAAAGCTATTACACATCATTTTTCACTGGATAACTAGCCACAACCCGTTACATATGGTAGCCTATTCATGTATACAAATCATGTATGTACCTCCACAGTATATACCCAAAAACTCAAACTGATGTTCAACATCTATCAAACTCCCCCAAGGACCTGAGATTATAGGGACAACACATATGACTCTTTTACTAGACACTAGTTGTATATCCATGATCCAATAACTATAGATCCTTTTACTGTTAGCTTCAACAACACAATCTCTATCCCAACGTTCATGCTCACCTAAAAGATGTAGAAACCCACAGGGTGAGACGAAATGTCCTAGTGAGAGATATAACCCTCCACCAATGTCTATTAAAAGCATAGATCAACTAAGCAGGTAGATAACATACATAACAGGTTGAGCAAAACTAGATAGTTATCACTGAGAAGTAGAACAATTAATAATTTAAGAAAATACACAACACAACTGTGTTACATCTTTTATTATTTCCTTGAGGATTTGAGTCGTACCACTTAAATCCAGCCGACCACTACTAAGTTGAAATCGGTGCCATATAAGGTCAATGGAAGAGCGAGAATCCATGACCTCCCCAACACCTCTTGGTCAGTACATGAGTAACAATGAAATATAGTCAAATTGAAGGATCAACTCAAACATGTCCATCCATATAAAAACACCTAGGACACCTTGGTACATGCCACAATGATAGAAGAATAGGCTCAAGCATGGCCATTCTTAAAAAGAGGCATCACATGTAGTTACATTGATGCCTATCACATATCACAAGGAGATCAGCTCAGACATATCCGTCTCACGCAACCTACCATTGTGGATGCAAGGAGATACTCGACTAGCACCCCCGCATATTAAAAATTATGTGCTCAGAGTTTCTCGCAGGAATGACTCATTTCACCATCCAACACTAAGACTGACACTAGAATGAATCTATAGCATAAGTTACCTATATGATTAACATTTCACTTTATTAGTTATTACAATTGGGTGAATTAAGGCTTCATCATACAAGTAAACATCAAAAACCCTAATTCAATCTAGAAAGCATAACTATGAAACGATTTTCGAAGATATAAAACATATAATTTGTGAATTTGTCACATCATCATCACATAATACTAGTAGCACTACCATTCTCAAGGCCATCACCAATGTCACACATGCATATAAGGCTATCACCAATGTCACAACACTATGGGATATCCATCCCTTAATCACATCACTGGAGGATATCACCTCACAATAGGCATTAAGCCTTTACCAGGTCATAGGACCCATCACATCAATATGATATCAACATGTCTCATCAAGGCTCAAAGCCATCACCCTGTATTATATGATTTCCCCATATAATACACAATCTATGACACTTATTTCACCTGCAAGGTTAAGACAACATCATAATATGGTAATCACAACAAATGAGACAAGCAAACATATCATATTTCCCAACATTAGGGTTAGGGTTACATGTATAGCCTATTAGGGTTCCATATCATAAATCAATCACCAAACCCTAATTACACCATCTCCCACTTTATTGGAGCACATTAGGGTTATGAAACATGATTAGAGTTAATTAAATAATCATACAAACAACACTATACAGGAATCATTACTTGCTTACTCATGAACATGTATTGGCCATATACTCATGTATGTGTATCGAGCCAAACCATCATACATATGTTTCGATCTCTCATAAGCATGTATTACATCCATGAACAAAGAAGGTGTATCGATGACCTTCAAGGCAGGTGTCACAACTGCTACATACCAAGTGTCTCAACCACCATTCAACATGGTGTCTCGACCAACCTATGATTAGGGTTTCAACCCAAAACAAAACCATGTGTCTCGACCACTACCAAGATGGTCACGAACAAAACATCAAGGAAGGCAAATGTGTCGACCAAACCAAAAAACAAAGGTTAGACAGTAGAAAAACCAAGTGTCATTATGCTCAAAACTCATATTTTCACGATCCTCAAACCGTAGAACAAACACCATGAAGATCAATGAGTAAATCCACATAAGAGAGGGAAAATTAAACTTTGACACATATGAAAACTACTCAAAACTTTAAGGGAAAACATGTTGGATGAAAACTTGACATGGTGATAAAACCAAAATCATGGTGTATGCATGATCATCATCAAGAATAACCATCGTCAAAAAAGGGAAACCTCCATGCAAAAAGGGCATCAAAACCTTGAAATCTGAACTTCAATATGAACACCTTCAAGATACCAACTAGTTGGAAGAAAACCAAGCTTCAACTTCAATAAACCCAACTCAAAAACCTCAAGAGACACAAAGGCCAAACCCAAATGTGGTGATGAAACCAAGAAACTTGTTGCATATATCAAAATCACCTCAACCAACACATACCAAGTCGGATACAAGAAATTAGGGTTTTAAGAAAGAGAGTAATTTACATGAGAATACTACAAAGTCTTAAACCTTAGATCATGTTAACCTCAACTAGAACATTAGCATAAAGATTAGAGAACAAAAAAGAGATTATAATCAAGGAAAACTTATCACCATTTTGTTGGAAAAACTATATACTAAGGAGGTCACCAAAACTCTAAACATATACCATAAAAATAACCATGGAAGAACCATATACAGGAGAGAGATATCATGACCAACACATGCAAAACATAACCTAACATCCAAGTACTCGAACCATTTGAATGTTGAAGAAAAACCTTGGTCCATAACAAGAGGAACACATCTATCTCATAACTTTCTCAAAATTAGGTACCAAGATCATGGTTTTGAGGAAAGGGGAAAAACACATATGATCATCACCACGATTGAAACCCTAGATTATAGAGACACCATTTAGCATGTTAATATCATGTTTTAGAGGTAGATACAACAACATGCAAGCAAGATTATCAGTTCTATAATAGAAGAGAGTAGAGAGTTATATAACCCACCTTAAGTGAAGGAACATGCTCCAAGCTCTCAATCATCAAGGAGGAAGATGAATATCCACCAAAAGATCAACTCTCGAATACAAGATCACCTCAATAAAAAGAAGACACCAAGGTCAAAGATATCTTAAGAAAATAGGGTGAGAAACCCTAGGCCGAACCAAGAAGAAAGAAGAGAGAAGAGAAGGGAACTTCCTCACACTTGGGTACCACCTTCTCAAAATATGGTCTATGACCATTTGTGATGAGGATTTCTCTCTCAAAATGACCACCATGGATAGTCCACAGTCTATAGCTGAGAAAGGGGATGAAGAAAGATATGGTTCCAAAGGAAAAACTTCATCAAGGGAGAAGAACTACTTACCAAGAAGGAAAACCACCAAGAATCACCACAAGGAAGGTGATTAGGCTCAAGAACACCACATGCAAGGTTGCCCGACCACTAAAGCTCCAAGGTCAACCCTTCTTTTCTCCACCAAGATCCAAAGTTGGACACAAGAAAGAGGGAGAAGAAGGAGGGCCAAAAGGGATACTTGGAATAAGGAGAAAGGGGTTGTAATATCCTCAATTTTAATGAAATTGAATTATAAAAATATAAAGCCATGTTTTGATAAATAATGTTCTTTAATGGAAATTTTGGTAGAATAATAATATTGATCACATTGGTAGAAAGGCTGCTCTTGGCACGAGATAAATAAAATAAAGAGAATTCTAGAAATTTGAAGAGAAAGAGGCATTCCATACGATAATGATAATTATTATATATAAATGCCTAAAAATAGTTTTTTTTATGGGAAAGATATCCCATAAATCCCACACACTAAATATAGATTGGAAAGAAGACTAACGAGTTCCTATTTTGATTTAATAAATTCATCAAAGAGAAGACAAAGAATGATCTAGATTTCAAATCATAAATATTTTCTACAGATTTAAGAATCAATGTATTCAATATGTGACATATAGGAGTATGGTTTCATTTATGGATTTGAGGAGTAAAAATTGTAGACATGTGTGACTTCATATTGGAATTATATTGAATATTGGCCTTACATCCATGCATACTTATTAGGCTAGTCTTGGACGTAGCTGTGAGAGAGAGAGAGAGATTGACATGAGAATGTAAAAATGAATATATATTGTGGACAAGACATGTGATTGTGTATGGCAAAGAACAAGGAGATTGGAAAGTAATTAAGTTTGAGAGGGGGGAGGTGAACTACAAGACTGCCACTCACCATTATCCCTCTCAATAGTCCTTCCCTTAACCCTAAAGGGGTTGTCAAGAACGTATATAAGAACCATAGGAGTACCACTTTGATTATAAAAAGGCTCAACCCTCTACCGACCATGGATTTTAGTGGCACTAATGTTTGGAAAACGTACTGCCAATGGCACTCATGTTTCCTCAACAATTGATGCCTCACCATGAAGGGAGACAGATGCATGTCTTTTCTGCCATAATGTTGATGTCCGAGTACCTACACAAGCCCAACTCTTGCATGGTCGGAAATCACTGGAGTAGCAGTAGTGATGCTATTGGGTTTAGAGTAGAGAGCTGGAACCGCCAGCCTTGCTTTGGTAGTGAGTTTGGGTGGAGGCAGGCAACATGTGAGAAGAGAGGCAGTGCCATAGTGGTTGGAATCACAACTACCACAGTTGGAAATGGGGACAACGCTGGTAGCAGTGTTGGCAAGCCCCTGGCGTATGAACGTGATGAAGTCATAGGCTGGGGTTGTGGACAGTCGTGTGGTGTCCCACACCACAAGAAGAAAGTGGCACTATCCCCTTACCGAACTGGTCGAGTGTGAGCAGAGGAGAGTGTTAGAGAGGGTGAAGGTGTGAGATATCCCTATTGGAGCAGGAGATGGAGTCGGCATCCTACCATCTGAGCGTCGATGTCCTGCCACCTGAGCGTCAGAGAGCAATCTGTCTCACAGCCCTCGCGTGCATCACGATGGAGGAGAAGGTCAGTCTAGGTCAGATAGAAAACCAATCATAGAGGCCAATCCAAGAAAGAACCAAAAATTAAACTACACCTCCACTTAACCAAGGTGGCACTGGCGCTGACCAATTGGGAAGTGCCACATGGCCCAGATTCATGTATAATAAAATATTTTTGGTGTATAATTATGATTCATGTTCGATAAATAAGGCTAATTCTAGATCTAGTGGTGATTAAAGCATAAAAATCTAGATTTGTGCATTAACATGTTGGAAACATTAAAAAGCCTTTCTTTTATGTTATTATCTATTATTCATGAACAATATGAGAAATTGAGATAATCATGATGTTGAGAAATTAGAGTTTCTAATCTGACAAATAATCATGTATGGGTATAATCAAGGTTAAATATCATATCTTGCTAGGTTGTTAATGAACTTAGTTGAATCTACGTGCTCATAATGCACGGATGAAATAATTTGGTAATCATGACAACACCTAGTATGAATTAGGGTTCTTAAGTTATTAAAGTGAGAATAATGGGAATTAGGGTTTCGAGGCATAACCCAATGCTAACTCAACACCATGGAAACCTAAACCCTGGATTAGGGCCAAGTAGGGTTTTATTTAATTAAAGGGAGTGGTGACACTTTAGGGTTGTGTACAATTACAGATCATGTTGGTTGATTGGATGTACACTTGCTTGTTGACTATACTTGATGATTTGGATTGCATAAAGTACACCGAAAATATTCTGCATGGCAAAGGTACATGGTTACACTTATGATTACATGTATCAGCTTCTGACATTTGCCAAAGTTTCTCGAAGATTGAATGAATGATATATGTTGTATATTTATTTATTTCATGCAAATTATAAAGCCCCTACGAGTGTCACATAAGTAAATGATAATATTGTAAGCCCTAGGCTGACATATATAAAGGGGTGATGCACAGAATCCCTAGAGGGGAAAGTAATCATGCCCAAGATAATATATCCAGAAGGGTTAGAAGATGAAAGAAAATGCATTCTCTTATGTACAAATAATTTGATGGTTGATTATATGTACTTGTGATTATTGCATGAACCCACGTACTAGTATAGAAATATGCTAATCACATTTTGTTTGTTGGCGATTTAGGTACATGCTAATTATATAGATGCCAAGATGTGATAAACTAGATGGAAATTACCCCAAAGCATTAAAGATAAGTTAAAGGAGGATTGATAGATATCAACTTCTTCTCAGTAGGTATTAGTTCCATGAGGTATATCATTTTACAAATTGTAAATGACATTTGAAATTTAATTGAAGTTGTTTTCTATAATTTTTTATTTGACTAATCTGGATCCTTGGGAATATAGGTAATGACTCTCAACTTGAAGGTCTTTCCTTAATCGGGGGACACAAAAAATGAGGTCATTGTAGGGGTTACATACCCTTTAGAATAGCTCAAGATGTCCTTCGCCTTGATCTATGACTGATGCTAACTCGACCCCAAGTCTATCTTGGATTGGACTGTGATATCTCACAATTGGTCAAATAGAACACGAGCATCCCAAGGATATGTGCTTGATCTAATAAAACTATTTCCCAAGCAGATCTTGCAACTGTCTCTTCAAATCTTGCATCTCAACTGGCATCATCTTATATAGTGTCTATACTATAGATTGGGTACTGGTGACCAGACTAATTTTAAAAGTCAAATCCTTCAGGAGGTAGAACACCTAGAACTTATCAAGGAACACATCCTCAAACTTCCATACAATTGTCACTTCCAAGATATTAGGACTCCCCACCTTAGTATCCACCACATATGCCAAAACACTTCACAACCTTGCCTCATCAAATTCCCTACCACCATAGCTGATACCAGACACATCGGGAGAATATTCCTACCATCTTGGAAGATTCATGGATCATCATCATCGTTAAACATAGTCACCTTGGATCTATAGTACAAGACCACCTGGTTCTATCCCAAGTACCTATCCAAGGATCATGTTGATACCGTGCATATCAAGCGGTATATGATTCACTTGAATGTCACATTCCAAGAAAGAAGGAGCATAAGGGAACACACTTCCCTTGACACCACAACACTACCCAAGGGTTGCTAACAAGGGGAAAGGGTTACCAACTCGCTTTCATTATTATACAAGTTAACACTTCTTATGTGTCTTTTTACCCTTTTCACCTTGGTTTCCTTGCCACCAACATAGGAATCATCAAGAGTAAAACATCTCATTACTTCTTTCTGGTTATTTGTTCATCATTCTCATGTATGTTTTCTTATTTTATCACATTTTCCAACCTCTCATTAATAGGTAGACCATCATATTTCATATTTCCTTCATTAGACATGGGTCACTTTTCATTAATTCTTTCAAATTTGATGAAGGTTCTTATTTTAGAACTTCCTTATTCACATAGGATTGTCTGTGGTTAGCTCAGATTCCTCTTTATTCATTTATCTTTATTCTCTTTTGTCTCCTCTTGTCATGCTTATCTCAAGAATTCTCTTCATATTATGTGTATTTTACATCTTGACTTACTTTATTAACACAGATTTATCCGTCTTTTACTTTACAACCTTCTTGAAATTATAGTTTCATGGAATTTTCATACCTTATTTTTGTTCAAGTTTAGGTTTCATGGTGTTGCATATTTCTCTTATAATTATTTGACATTCGAGTTCAGATAAATTACGATGTAGTTTCTTCTTTTAGGGGAAGGTGAAGGTACTAACACCATGATTCCTGATTTGTTATGCTCTTTAGATTATTTCAGAATGACCATTTGATCAGAGTAATCAGAAAGATAACAATCTAAGAGTTTTGTACCTACCTTATCTTCAATAGTTGAATACCTAGATAGGGTACTCAAGCACTATGACTAGGTAGTATGCACCATACTTTATGTCATGTTCTCAATTTAGACATCATCTTAGTCCTAATCCTAGTGTCCCTATAGAATCAGTGAACCTAGATCTTTGATACCACAAAATGTGACACCCATTGCAAGAAAGTGAGATTACTCATGACAAGCATGGAATTATCACTAATAACCAAATTACTACAAAATAAGGTAAATTAAAACCAATCACATAAAGGCATCTCAAGATGAAAGCATTATATATGAAGTCAGAGAACATGTGTTACTTGTATTCCATTTATGGCAATACCTGTTACATATCATTGTTTACTAGCTAACTAGCCACAATCCGTTACATAAGGCAACCTGTTCACATATACAAATCATGTTTTTACCTCCATAGTATAAATCCAAAAACGCAAACCAATGTACAATGTTTATAAAACACTCCCAAGGACCTGAGAGTACAAGGATGACGCCTAGGACTCTAATACTAGACACTATCTGCATATCCATGATCCAACAACTATAGTTCTTCTTATGTCATCTTCAACAACATGATCTCTATCACAACATTCACATCCACCTAAAAGATGTGGAAACCCACAGGGTGAGACCAAACGACCCAGTGAGAGATATAAATCTCCACCAACATCTATTAAAAGCATAGATAACTAAGCAGATAGATAACATACTAAGAATGCAGTTATCACTGAGCAGTACAACAATTAATACTTCAAGTAGGAATATGAAGAACATGTATACTTGTTATCAACTAAATAGTACAAGATTAAGGCAAAGAGGTTATCCAATGTTATTCGTATTTGACCATAAGAAAATACACTACACGACTCTATTACATTTTTTATTACTGTCATGAGGATTTGATCGTACCACTCAAATTTGATCGACCACTGCTAAGTTAAAATTGGTGTCATACAAGGTCAATGGATGAGTCAGAATCCATGAACTCCCCAACACCTCATGGTCAGTACAAGAGTAACAGTCACATATAGTCAAACTGAAGGATTGGCTCACACATGGCCATCCATATAAAAACACCTAGCTCGCCTTGGTACACATCACGAAGATACAAGTATAGGCTCACTCATGACAGTTTTTAAAAAGAGACATCACATGTAGTTACTCTGATACCTATCACATATCATAAGGAGATTAGTTCATGCATGTACGTCTCACACAACCTATCATTGTGGATGCAAGGAGATACTTGACTTGCACCCTAGCATATTCAAAAATATGCACTCTGAGTTTTCCACAGGAATGACTCATTTCACCATCCAACACTAAGACTGGCGTTGGAATGGATCTATGGCACAAGGCACCTAAATGGTTAAGGTTTCACTGTATTAGTTATGCCAATTGGGTGAATTAAGACTTCATCATACAAGTGGACATCTAAAACTCTAATTCAATCTAGCAAGTATAATTATGAAACAACTTCAGAAGATATAAAACATATAAGGTGTGAACTTGTCTCATCAACATCACATGATACTTGTAGAACTGCCATTCACAAGGCCATCATCAATGTCACACAGCCATACAAGGCTATCACCAATGTCACATCATTGTGGGATATCAATCACTTAATCATATCACTGGAGGATATCACCTCACAAGGCATTAAGCCTTCACCAAGTCATAGGAACCATCACTTCAATATGATCTCATCATGTCTCATCAAGGCTCATAGCCATCACCCTGTGTCATATGATTACCACCACATAATACACAAGATATAACAATTATTTCACCTTCAATGTTAGGGGTTCATAAACAAGATAGAGAAAACATCATAATATGGTAAAAACTGCTAATGAGATAATAAAACATATCATATTTTCCAACATTAGGGTTAGGGTTATATGTATAGAAAATTAGAGTTCCATATCATAAATAAATCACCAAACCCTACTTACACAATCTGCCACTTTCTTGGAGCACATTAGGATTATGAAACATGATTAGAGTTAATTAAACAATCATCCATACAAGACTATACATGAATCAATACTTGCTTATTCATGCACATGTATTGGACATATAATCATTTATGTGTATCGAACAAAACCATAATACATTTGTTTTGACATCTCATAAGAATGTATTACAAGCATGAACAAAGTAGGTGTCTCGACCACCTTCCAAGGTAGGTGTCATGACCACTACATACCAAGTGTCTTGACCACCATTCAACATGGCGTCTCGACCAACCTATGATTAGGGTTTCAACCCAAAACAAAACCATGTGTTTTTAGCACTACCAACATGGTCATGACCAAAACATCAAGGAAGACGTACGTGTCAAATGAAACAAAGGTTAGATAGTACAAACCAAGTGTCACTATGATTGAAACTCATATGTTCATGATCATTAAACCCTAGAACAAACACAATGAAGATCAACAAGTACATCCACATACGAGAGAGAAAACCAAACTTCAACACATATAAAAACTACTCAAAACTTGAAGGGAAAACATGTTGCATGAAAACTTGACATGGTGATAAAACCAAAACTCATAGTGTATGTAATATCATCATAAAGAATAACCATTATCAAATGAGGGAAATCTCCATGCAAAAAGGGCATCAAAACCTTGAAATCCAAACTTCAATATGAATACCTTCAAGATACCAAGTAGGTGGAAGAAAACCAAGCTTCAACTTCAAGAAACCCAACTCAAAAACCTCAAGAGACAATAAGGCCAAACCCAAATGTTGTGATGAAACCAAGAAACTTGTTGCATATATCAAAATCA
This sequence comes from Alisma plantago-aquatica, assembly GCA_963693085.1. Classification (NCBI taxonomy): domain Eukaryota; kingdom Viridiplantae; phylum Streptophyta; class Magnoliopsida; order Alismatales; family Alismataceae; genus Alisma; species Alisma plantago-aquatica. The sequence continues at coordinate 1,362,654,220 of OY856409.1, forward strand.
CCTCAACCAACACATACCAAGTCGGATACAAGAAATCAGGGTTTTAAGAAAGAGTGTAATCTACATGAGAATACTACAAAGTCTAAAACCTTAGATCATATTAACCTCAACTAGAACATTATCATAAAGATTAGATATCAAACAATAGATTATCATCAAGGAAAATTTATCACCATTTCGTTGGAAAAACTATATACTAAGGAGGTCACCAAAACTCTAAACATATACCATAAAAATAACCATGGAAGAACCTTATGCAGGAGAGATATCTCATGATCAACACATGCAAAACATAACCTAACATCCAAGTAATCAAACCATTTGCATTTTGAAGAAAAACCTTGGTCCATAACAAGAGGAACACATCTATCTCATAACTTTCTCAAAATTAGGTACCAAGATCATGGTTTTGAGGAAAGGGGCAAAACACATATGATCATCACCAAGATTGAAACCCTATATTATGGTGACACCATCTAGCATGTTAATATCATGTTTTAGAGGTAGATACAACAACATGAAATAAAGATTATAAGTTCTATAGTAGAAGAGAGTAGAGAGTTATATAACCCTCCTTAAGTGAAGGAACAAGCTCCAAGCTCTTGATCACCAAGGAGGAAGACGAAGCTCCACTAAAAGTTCAACTCTCGGCCATAAGATCACCTCAAGGAAAAGAAAACTCCAAGGCCAAAGATAGATCAAGAAAAGAGGGTAATAAATTCTAGGATGAACCAAGAATAAAGAAGAGAGAAGAGAAGATAACTTCCTCACACTTGGGTACCACCTTGTCGAAACATGGTCTCTGACCCTTTGTGATGAGGAGTTTTCTCTCAAAATGACCACCATGGATAGTCCACAATCTATTTCTGAGAAAGGGGAAGATGAAAGGTATGGTTCCAAAGGAAGACATGATTAAGGGAGAAGAACCACTAACAAAGAAGGAAAACCACCGAGAATCACCATAAGGAAGGTGATTGGGCTCAAGAACACCACATGCAAGGTTTGTTGGCCACCAACGCTCCAAGGTCAGCCCTTCTTTGCTCCACTAAGATACAAGGTTGACCACAAGAAAGAGGGACAAAAGGGATGATTGCAAGAATGAGAAAGGGGTTATATACTGAAAGGGGGAGGAAAGTCATGTAGGGTGAGGTGTCAACATAAGAGAGCACCAAAGGGACACTTGTACACAAAGGAAACCAACATGCAACCACTATATGCATGTATGCATCCCATGATGATACAACTAATGTTGAATATCGATCAGTTAGGTCACCAACACATTGGTTTCGGTTGAGACACATCAAGGGGTTGAGAAAATACCAAAGCAATTTGTCTAGGTCAAGACAAAAGGTCACCAAAACATCCAGGTCTAAACACATCACAAAAGAACAAAACATCTTAACCGAACCACACCTAGGGAATCAAGGTCGAAACAACATCACCCAAGGAAGGTGTGTCAGTCCTGACACACCTAAAACACCCTTCAAGGTCAGGACAAAGCTCTCCACACCCAACCAAGTTCAACATGGTCGACACCAACCAACCCTAGAAACCCTAATATCTTCTAGAGATGTATCCACTCATCTAAGGTTCAACCAAAGTTCCCCAAAGCATCACACTCTCTCTCACAATGCTAAGGCACTAAGGGAACACTCAACATGTGACATATTGCAAGATAACCCCTCAACTTGGGTATATTGTAACTTGGTCCAAAACAAGCATACATAGATCATAAATCATCAGAATAGGACCAAACTAGACACATAAGATTGTAACATGTTACATAAGCATCTCAAAGGATTAGATTAAGTTTCTAAGAATCTTATTAAGAAAATCAAGCATACTCAAGCACTAAGCTAGGTCAGGGGCTTTACGATCATAAACCCCTAACAAGGATATCACCCCCAAAATCCTAAGTGAAAAGAGACAAGTATTTCATGTGCATCTCTTCCTCAAGTTCCATGTGGCCTCCTCAAAGCCACAGTGATGTCACAGAACCTTAACTAAAGGGATATCCTCCTCTTCAAATTCTTGGTTCTCTTATCCATGATCAACATAGGATCTACCACACATGACACATCCTTATCTATTTCCATCTCCTTTGACTGTAAGGTCAACTCTGTGTCCGGGTGACACTCCTTTAACATAGAAACATGAAACACTGGATACAACATAGGTAAATCAGGTGACAACTCTCCTTGTAGGCTACTCACTAGTCTCATACTAATGTCATGGAGATCTAAATGTCATTATACTAAGCTTCTTTTTTGAGAACCAATGTTTCCATGTTATCACCTCTAAAATGATTGTTCATGTTATGGTAATATACTTGTACCATCCCCTGACCCATGGAAGCCACCACTTTTTTGCTGCACTACTCTAATCTTCTATGTCAATGTCGATCTTACTAGTGATTATATCAACAATCCAGCTAACAAGGACACCTCCAACTATTCCTTGATGCATCACAAAAAACTATGTATCCTTTCTCTATTCTGACAGCACTAACATCAGTGTACTGGTCAACTTCTCCTTCAAAAGTAGGAAAGAATGATGACACTTGTTGTCCTAGAGAAACGACACACCTTTCCTCATCATCTCTATTAGGGTAATGCCACAACACTGGTGTTCCTAATAACCTCCTATAGATGTCTCATTTTTTTCTCACTCTAACACTAACTCCACCTTCTTCTGGACTTACACAAACTCCACAAGTAGGTACCACATAACCACAAAAGATACCCTTTGGAATAGCTCAAGATGTCCTCCACATTGATCCATAATTAATGCTAACCCGACCACGAGTCTGTCTTGGAGAGGACTGTGATACCTCACAACTGGTCAAACAGAACGGTAACATCCTAAGGAGATGTGCTTGATCTGATAAAACTCTTTCCCAAGCAGATCTTACAACTGTCTCTTGAAATCTTGCATCTCAGTTGGCATCATCTTGTATACTTTCTCTACTAAAGATTGGGTACTACTGACCAGATTAATCTTAAAATTCAAATACTTCAGGAGGCGGAACACCTAGAATTGATCAAGGAACACATCCTCGAACTTCCATACAACTGGAACTTCCTGGATATTAGGACTCCCTACCTTAGTATCCATCCATGTTCCAAAACACTCACAACCTCACCACATCAGCTTTCGTGCCACCGTATCTGATACCAAACACGTCATGAGAATCTTCCTATGATCTTGGAAGATTCACGAATCATCATCATATTTAAACATAGTCACCTTAGGTATATAGTTCAAGACCACCTAGTTCTATCCCAAGTATCCATCCAAGGATCACGTTGATACTGTGCATATCAAGTGGTATATGATTCACTTGAATGCCGCATTCTAAGAAATAAGGAGCACAAGGGGACACACTTCCCTTGACACCACAACACAACATAGGGGTTGCTAACAAGGGGAAAGGGTTCCCGACTCTTTTTCATTATTATACATGTTCACGCTTCTTATGTGTCATTTTACCTTTTTCACCTTGGTTTCTTTGCCATCAACATAGGAATTATCAAGATTAAAGCATCTCATTAATTATTTTTGGTTATTTGTTCATCACTCTCATGTATGGTTTCTTATTTTATCATATTTTTTCCAACCCCTCATTAAGAGTTAGACCATCATATTTCACATTTCCTTCATTAGACAAGGGTCACTTCTCTTTAATTCTTTCAAATGTTACAAATGTTCTTATTTTAGAACTTCCTTATTCGCATAGATTGGTTTGCGGTTAGCTCAGATTCTGCTTTATTCATTTATCTTTGTTCTCTTTTGTCTCCTCTTGTCATACACATCTCAAGAATTTTGTTCATCTTATGTGGATTTTACACCTTGACTTACTTTATTGACACATATTTATCCATCTTTTTCTGTACATCCTTCTTGAAATTATTGCTTCAAGGACTTTTTATAGCTTATTTGTGTTCAGATTTAAGTTTCAAGGTGTCACATATTTCTCTTATAATTATTTGACATCCAAGTTCCAATAAGTTATGATGTAGTTCTCCTCTTCTTTTTGGGAAAGATGAAGGCATTAACACCATGATTCTTGATTTGTTATGTTTTTTAGATTGTTTCAGAATGACTACTTGATCAGAGTAATTAGAAAGATAACAATCTAAGAGTTCCATACTTACCTTATCTTCAATAGTTGAATACCTAGCTAGGGTACTCAAGTACTGAGATTAGGAAGTATGCACCATGTTTTATGTCATGTTCTCAACTTAGACATCATTCTAGTCCTAAGTCATATCATCCATGTAGACTCAGTGAACCTATAACTATGATACCACCAAATGTGACACCTGTTGCCACACAAATCAAGATTACTCAAAACAAGCACATAATTATCACTAATAACCAAATTACCACAAAACAGGGTAAATTAAAACCAATCACATAAAAGGCATCTCAAACTAAAAGCATTATATCTGAAGACACATAACATGTGTCACTTGTATTTCATTTATGCCAAAAGCTCTTACATATCAGTCTTCACTAGAAAACTAGCCACAACCCGTTACATATGGTAACCTATTCACGTATACAAATCATGTTGTACCTCCATAGTATAGACCCAAAATACTACTTGTTGATTTTCACGATCATGACACCAAGATTGATTCATGGCCATATTCTTCATGATTTCTTGCACTTGGATGCTAGGTTTTCTAGAAAGAAACATGCTCTACTAGAGTGAAGTGTAGTCCTCTCCCTGAGATGTAGACCGTAGTAGAGAATTTTTCTTTGTCTGACGTCTAAAATATTGTGATGAGGACACTTACTCAACATATCTTAGAAGCAGTCCCAAGATTCAAAAGATGACTCCTCACGTGATTGCTTGAAGTAGGGGATGTTCATTACAAGCTCTGTAGTCTTTTAAGGTGGAAAGTATGTATAAAAAATATGACCCATTATTTGATCCCATGTCTCTATAGAATTGTGTGGAAAACTGTCAAGCCATGCCTTGGCCCTATCCATTATGAAAATTGGGAAGAGTTCCAAATAGATCGTAGTTATTGGTATATGATCAATCTTCAATGTGTCACAACATTCAATGAAGTTTTTTATATGTTACATTGGATCTTTATGGAGGTTTCCATGCAATGCTTTAGATTTTTCCAATGCCACAAGACATAGATCAATCTTGTAGCTTCCTAAATATGCAACCTATCTTCTAATAGGGCAATGTTGAGCAGTAAAGGAAGTGGCCTTGATCTTTTTCCAAACAGTGTGTTCGCCCTATGGTTGTAGATCAACCTATAAATCACCATAACAACCTTTGTTTGCATTTTTACTTGAATCACCAATCTCAATTTTCTCTAATGTTTTTATTGGACACATAGCTAGAAATAGTGATAAGGACAAGGTGACAAATTCCTTTTCTTAAAAAATTAACTACTTTGGATCTAAAGTGAATAGTGTAAGCTCATTATCAAAATTAGAGTGAGTGTATAGCATACTAGTACCTACAATAGATCAAGAAAAATGTAGTGATATCAAAAACATTGACAATGGTTAAAAAAAATAAAATGAACTACACTGACTAGTTCTACCACTCATGGTCATAGTGTTTCCAATTTTTCAAAAACGATCTCAAATATGACATGCACAAAATATATATAGGAAACATAAGTGTACATGTCAAACTAATATTAGGTCTTGCGTTATGGGTTATTTAACTCATGATACTGTTTACACTAGAGACTATTACTAATTAGTTATAATCATCTAGACTGAAAGAAAAGGTTAATATAGTTTGAATTACAATTGAGAGAGAAATTTGAATATATAAATAAATTAGAAAGATGTATTGTGAATAAAAATGATGAAGATCTTTTAGATTTTCACATTCACCACATTTCCATATGTATTAATTATGTTCAATGACTAACAAATAGTTGTTTCTTATAATTAGGGATTAGAAATTACTAACACCCTCATTCAAAGCATGATATCATATTTAATTAGGTCAAAACCTACATGCATGGAATTTCTTTCTAAACTAGATGATTAAGTTTGATCTCTTAAGTATTACCTCTAAGTTGTTAGCCCTTTTTCATAGTGTGTTAAATTCGTAAAAATTCATCTTATGATCAATCCATCTTCGAAGACTAAATCCTCTAAAATAACATCTAGATTGATTAGACAGAGACAATGAAAATCATATGAATTTTATCAAAATTACACAATGTTAATTCAACTAATAAAATACATTGATTCAATACATAATCATACATGGATGATCCTATTGGTATGTATGCCTAGAGAGCCAATCATATGATGATTGTAATGGCATAACTTGTAAATTATTTGACTAATAATAAAGGCAAGCTTCCAATTTATTCTATTTATTCAGTTTTGAGGTTATGAAATAACATAATAAATGTCTCAAGAATGATATTACCCAATGAAATATGTCTTCAGGTTTAGGACCTGAAGAATGAGATCATAAGGATGTTAAGAGTATATGCATTCTTGTTATGTCCCTAATCGGTTGTTACTATGGAAGGGAAATAGACAATAATTACACCTAACATCAGGGTGTGAGTTGGTTGATGATAAAATATCATTCGTCATGATATGGCGATATCATGGCAAGTACACAGACACATGTTAGAGAACAATGTATCAGACAGACCCACCATAAGAGTGGTACATGGTAACCTTAACTAGGTAAGTAAGAATCATGTCTATAGTGATGGTGGTGTTTTTGGTTCTTAGACCCAAAATATTGCACTCATCACATGTCATTCATTACGCTTTGACATCATCAAATGCAATCCTGAAACATGGGTTGTTATAAAGTTGATGATTGGGTGACTGTGACACATGGGGACTGAGTGAGTGATATAAATGGAATTTGTCCCTCCTGTGGAAGTATGATATCCAAGGCCACTTGAGTTAGCGAGACTGAGAAATACATGGCCATGTACATGTGAATCAATATATAATATTGAGCTTACACATATCTCATATAGTCTGCTATATCAAGAAACATAGATTGAATGTTGAAGAGGATGACAGATCCATGCCTTGAGTTCAATCTAGATATCAATGACTATACAAAGGAACTATACAAACACTATAACACCATACATAGATTGCAGGTTAAAGTTGTTCTCCAACTTTCCATTTACTTGGGTAGCAATGATGTGTGACTAGACATTGCTCATTACTTGTGATGTCATAATTATGGACATTCACTGCCAACGTAATATGGGACTTATAGGGTCACATACATAGGAACTCATCTATAAGAGGAGTTTGATCTTGAATGATGACTGCATTGATTACTATATTGTTTAGGTATTGTTGGACTTCGAAAATATTGGTTCAAGTGTTGAGGCAGTCGTTTGGAGTGTCCAACTGACCGTATTATACATTGGCTAGAAATCAGCCTGACCCGGGCTGTGAGACACCTGTCTTGCTTATGCAAAATGACTGTCTGGCATGGTGTGAGACACCCATCTCATCTACACCAAACTACCAATTCGGGGATGCAATTCAATTATAGGATTGGTGCTGACGTCATGATGTGCACTAAATGGAATTGAATTGCCGAAACATGTACAAAATTTGGAAACTACAAAATGACCATCTCACAGTATGAGACGACCATCTCACGTTCCAGACGGCCATTTCAATTGTCATAGGCTACAAAGTTTCTAGAATTTGATGTGAAATTTTGAGATATTCTGGCCCCTTCCACTCCCAAACAGACTGGGAACCCTGACCCTAACTCTGACTATAAATAGAGGGGTACTGGGGGATTCTCAGAGCACAACATATAAAATTGAGAATCATTTTCTCTAAAAATTGTTGTCCTATTTGGTTGTGGTAACCAAGAGAGCCCAAGAAAGTCCTACCCGACTAGGGAGGGATAGCTATGGTAGAGAAACAATTAAGGATCATTGTTGTGGGAGAGCATGTTGATAACTAGTGCACCAACTGGAGGGACAACTCCTTTTTTCTATTCTAGTAGGATGACACAAATTCTAGTTGGTATGTGTGGACTTCTCTAGAGGCGAGGTGGCCTTTTCCCATTGCTAAGGAGGACGACGTCAGCCAGTAGTCTGTGATGAAAGGAGTTTCTATAGACGATGACGTTCAAGTCTTTTATTTGTGGAGGAGCATTCAGATGAGTCCCAATGCAAACATGAGCTGCACAAGCACCTTCTAAGACAAAGTGTGCATCTACATCGATGAGGATTGTCACTAGACTTACTCTAGGACTAGGTATATCTTTGTAAAATCATCCATTTGATTGCATAGTTATTGACATGATCCGCGAGTTAATGGGAAATATGTTAGTAAAATTTTGTTTCTACTACCTATCTGATCTCGTATTTCTAGACAGTGGTATCAGAGCCACATAAATTAATTATTCTTTGGCATAATTAGTATGATCAAATTTTTGCTTTTATCGAGTTTATTTATTTCATGCAATGTGAATATTTAAACGGGTTGATGTGCACGTCCGAATAATCACCACATAAGAACTAAAATGAATATATATATATATATATATATATATATATATATATATATATATATATATATATATATATATATATATATATATATATATATATATATATATATACATACATACATACATATGCAAATTACACGCGTCACCCTAAAAGTGAATTTTAATGGTGTATATGTAGCATGGTTATGGCCAATAACCCCTATTATCTGTGCATGGTTGTGTGGTTGGTTTATCCTATTTATCTATATTTATGAATCCAGCCACTCTCTTATCTTCCCAATATAAAAGTATTATTCTCTTCTAACTTTGCTCCACTAGAATGTAACTCGAGGTTTCTCAATAATTATGTAAAAGTAGGATAGTTTACATGTTTTGATGAAGAAGAAAGATGCCTACTAACCGCATAGAGGATCTGAGCTAGCTGACTGGAGGGTCTGAGCCAACTGTCTGGCGGGACCAAGATGACCGCCTGGCAAGACAAATAGGAGACCGAAGGACCAGACAAGACGACCGTTTGGAGGAGCCAAATGATCGACTACAGGATGACCAACCGAACATTTGGGGGAGCCAGACGACTGATTGGAGGACACCAACTGACTGGCCAGAGGTGAATCGACCAGTTTAAAGGTTGAACCGGTCAACCCAGATTGGCAAGCATGGATCTTCATCAACAACTTGTTTTTTCATATGATGTAGACCTAGATTTTGGTAATTCCTTATGGCTCCAAGGAATTCCATTAGGCTGGCCATAACCATTGCTTTTGTTTATTGCATGTTTTTTTTGGGTTATAACATTTATATCATACCATATATATGATTCTTGGTTAATGTATATCTATTATACAAAATCCCTCAATATAATATTAAGTCTAAGATGCTTTCCATAAGAAGCACACATGAAAAGCTTGATCGACAAAGTAGAGGCACGTCCAAGCGTGGTGTGCCATATATCTCACGGAAGTGTGATGGTAGATATGTGGGTTTTCCCTAGCAGGTAGAATATTCTATCGTGTTGACTTATGGGTCAGACTTAACTAGGTGTCCTTAATAGGATTAAGTGCTGAGAAGCATAAAGATGGATCATGGCAAGGAGTTGTTCATACCATCTATCTAAGAGTTGCATAACATGAAATTGGAAAATGTTGCCTATCTTAATAATTAGTCATGAGCGCTAGCGTTGGTTAGGTATCAACTGAATTGTTTCGGATCTAGGCCCACTAGAACATTGTATGTTGTAATCTTTCGAATTGATATTGAGGGCTATCAATTTGAATAAACTAGTGGGAAAGACCTAATTAATATCGACTTTTCTAATCAAAAATGGTTTTTTTAATATTCAATTTTTCTCTTGTACAATTAAATGGAAGACACTCAATCATCACAATTGAATGAATTAAATGAGATTTATTTCCATAACTGGATTAGGAGCTTGAGAAGTGTTATACATGATCCTGTAACTCCAATTCCAATATCCACTCCATATTTGCCTAAGACTGACATGGATGATTCTTTGAAGCATGCCAATGATGCTATGAACATCAAGAACCTTATGTTGGGATGTATGAACTATGAGTTGCATAAACAACATGATAAGTATGAAAGGTACAATGTCTATAAGGTGCTAGTTGAGTGCAAAATGATAGAGGGAGATCTAGTAGAACCTCATGTGCTCAATATAATCAGGTATATGAAGCATCTAGAGAGGTTGGAATTTCCATCGGGTCAAGAGTTGGCCAATAATATGATTTTGCAATCGTTGCCTAAATCATATAGCTAGCTTAACAAGTGTGATCACTTGAGTAACATGTCTAGACCGCTGTCAGAGTTGCTTGACATTTTGATAAGTGTCAAAGCACAAATGAAGATGGACAAATCCATGATGATGATTAATGAGAGTTGTGTTCAAGGACAAAGGAAAATCCAAGAAGCGTTTTGTGACTAAGCTAAAGTTCAAGTCTTCTTCTCTCAAAATAAGGAGAAGGATAAGGGAACCTAGGAAGATGAAGCAAGGAATTGAGATATCTACTTCTAGTATATATGTTTGACGAGCCTTAAATGTGGGTCTAATAATGTAGTCATGTCTAGGTTATCGGTCTTTAGAAATTTATAATACCCGAATGTTTAAGACCTCCTGCAACTAGCACAGGGTCAAAATAGTTTGGGGTCGAACACAGGGATAGGAAGAACGACACTTCAGAACATGAGTTTTTCTTGTCTAAGCACGTCAAAAAGGTCGAAGGATAAGGTTTTGATAAACAAAAAACCTATCTCCAAGGGGAGTTACCAAAAGAATTAATGTTTTAAGGTTTAGTAATATTTATAGAGGTTTTGTATATTGGAAACCGAGGAGATAAAACTATCGTCAGAGTAAAGAACAAAGGATGAAAACTTAAGCATAACAGGCGGCAACAGAATACATCCTGCACCCTCTTCTCTCAAAGAGGATGCCTCTAACTATGCACCAATTCTCTCTCTCAAGAATAGTAGACATAGACTTGAGAGGAAAGATATGTCGGGGCAAACCTGATCCTGGGTACTCTCATACACCCAAATCAGACCAAACTCTAGAGTTTACGACAACCTTCTGTCAAAGGAGTCGACACAAGAAATGCGATTTGATAGCCAGTCGAAAGCGTGCTCCAGATAGAAGAGACTAGAGTTTAGATTCTATAAAGAAATCATCCAACAAAAAGGAACCATACACAGAACAATATGAGATAAGATCCATAGATCCCATAAGCATAAGGAGATAAAAGGTTGAGTCAAAATGCAATGGTAAATGAAAGTAAATTGCTGAAATAGGGAAGATAAGTATCAGCCTCCTTGATGTATGGGGTCGATATACACAACAGCGGACCCCTAAGATACTGATAACCCAGTATCGAGAAGGAGCCCTATCGGGATACGCCCATGTCAGGTTCTCAATCATGTCGGGTCGTGAACTGTGGTGGGTAGGGGCGTATCAGGAAAGGACTCCCTACCCAATATGGCCATTTCAGGCAGCCGGCCCTCTCGGGCAACATACCGTGACAGATAGGCCATATTGGGTTGGGTGTCATGTCGGGTTAGCTTTATCTTAGGTTCTTGGATTCTCGTATGGAGCATGGTTGGGCAGACCATCTCCGGTTGAGACCTAGCTAGAGGCCCGGTACGTTGGAGTGTCCTTGATGGTTGTATCGCGCTATTATAGCTAATGAGATGGGTTCTAAGTGAACTCCTCCCATCCCTCTTAGGTTGGGGGTGTGCCCACCTAGTATCGCCCTACACGCCTGGGGACTCGACGTACTAGCTCCTTTTTGCTCTCAAATTTAGTTCGTAGGGTTCTGACCCGTCCCATCAAAGCCATGTAGCTGCTATTTATAGGCAACAGTTGGTAGGGGTTGTAGTCCTCGTTGGGACATGTGTCCTTTGTCTTCTTTATCCTCATGGCTTTGGGAGAGGGTCGACACATCAATCATCTGACATGCTCGATGGGGGCCATCGCGTGCCGAGTTGCGAGTAAGTCATGCTCGATCGTGTCAGTTAAAGGCTCTGGCAGGCTGCTACACTGAAGGGAGGTTGGGTCACACGATAGACTCCATCAGGCCGACGGGTCATGGTGGGAAAGGCTCCTTGTCGGGTAAATAACGTGATGTCCATTAGAGTCTCCCCGCACGACACACCCGTGTCGCGTTGCTGCCATATCGGGCAGCGACCGTGATGGGTAAGGGGTGTGTCTCTTCGCCATTAGAAGGGTCAGGGTAGTTAGCTTGTTATGGATGGGTCGGGATGGGCCCATCAGCATTCTTTTGGTGAAAAATGAGAGAAACTCTACAGAAGATAGGAAATATTGTCAAGAGCATAGTGTGGATTATTTCTATGCAATAAATAAGATAAAACGGAGAGGAAGACAATTTAGGAGGCAATTTTGATAGTAAAATATAATCTCTAGAAGCCACAAAATGGGTGTTATCAACTCCCCTAAACTTAGCATTTTGATTGTCCTCAATCAATCTATACTTATTTTAAAACTTTGTTTGTGATACTTCTTCAAAACCAGACATAGTCTTCAGACAAGGGGTTAAAAGAATTTTTGAGATGCCCTGAGGAAAATTACATCTAATACGAGCAATGGACTTTATTTTCTTGCCTTATTTAAGAAAAAAAAATTTGTTCAGCTTCGGCGAGACTTTTGGTCCATGGTTTTGAAGTTAGCTTTCACACCAAATAGCTTGGGAGCAGAAGGTAAGGTTTTTGGGAAGGCTTAAGGCTTTTTGGGTTTTTCTTGCTTCCCATTGGTCCATCTAGGTACAGGTCCATTAACAGGAAAGTGGTCCCTATAGTCCAAGCAAGTTGGCTTTAGAGTAGTGATTTCACATCCTACATACCACTGCCCCAGATCTACCATGCCTAAAGATGGGTACTTTTGGAGAGAAGTGGTTTTTTTTTTGGCACAACTCTCATGCTTTTATTCACTCTCATAAGTCTTTCCTCTCCTTTTGGGATTTTGATGGGTTGGGAAAAGAAAAAGAGTTTACTGTTTGGGAAGCTTTTTCCGTCACATGCACATCTCTTATCTATTGCAAGATTATTTTTCAAAGTTGGCATAGAAAGGTTGTAGCCTTTGTCATTTGAGACTATGTTTTTGAAAGAGCAAAACATAAATAAGCAATGCCTTGGATACAGAGAGAACGAACTGGAAGAAGTTGTACCAAATTTTTACTATAAATTGTTTTGTACAGTTTTCGAGAGACAAGCAGTTGTGTATGTATTGTTTTCTATCAAACATTTATATGCATGTATATACAGTGTATGGTAAGAAAAGTAAAAGAGCAAACACAGGGAAAAATTTTGAGTACCTCCCTCACTAATGCTATGGAGTACCCCCACCCCCAAACTTACCCCATACTCTGTCCCAGAGTTGTGAGATAAAATAGGAAAGGATAGGCATAGATCAGTGAGGGTTCAGCAAAAGTGGGCTCCCTTGGCAGATAAGAACTCCATCACATACTCTTCACATTGGTTGTGGTAGCCTAAGTTGTGGATCTTATCTGGCATCATTTTAAGGGCTACCGTGCACTAGATCCAGTGCAGCACGTAGACACTGCAGTCATTTGATAACGTAAGCTGTTGTGGACAACGGTGGAAGTATTATAGTTTGTGCCACTTAGCCGTCAAGTCTTTGAGATACGACTGGATCAAAGACACCACCTTGGTATAATATTTCCTTGCTAACCACTCTAGGGATGTCATCGGCGTGCATATACTCTCTGTCAGATGATCATTGTTGGCGTCAGAGTATTTGTAGAAGAAACTGATGTGTGGATGGATGTACATCATTAGGAGCACCCAGTGGTTGTCATGCAACATTGGTAGGAAGATGATGTGCGACAAACACTTCCTCACTTCAAGCTGTAACAGCTGGCACGCTCCTGTTTCATCAGGCAGGCATAGGTCATTGAACAACATCAGATGGGCGATGTAGACGTGTTCAATCTTCTTATGTAAGATGGGGATGTAAGCTGATGTCACCATCATTGCTAGATACCCTCCTGCCTTGACTAAGTCTCACAGGTCATTGATGGGGACCATCGTGTTATCCTTTTCATATATGACATCTATGTTATTTGAATCAGTGAGTCAGCAAAGAATTTCGTTGACCTATTCCCGAGATAGAGAAGTGCATGTGAAACGATCAAAATTTCTGATTAGGGATTCAGAGACGGTAGGAGAAGCAGACTCACCTTCGGTGGTGTCACCTTTAGTGGTGAGTGCGGTCTGCAGAACTTCTATTTGCTTGCCTATCCTGTAGACGTCTGCGCTCTAGACTGCTTCCCTTGGAGGGCTACCGGGTTGAGAAGATTTAGATTCAACATCTATCTCTAGAAGCTCCTCTGGAAGCTCTGTGTCTCGGAAGTAGCACTTGTCCTTGATCAGCAGTGGTGCGTAGATGCTCCTGATATGATAGAAATTTGTGTCATGGAGCTTCCTGACGTATCTGAAGATGTTTAGCAGCTCCATGACGCGCAGTACAAAAGGTGCTATTTCTACTTCTCGACTCTTCTTGGACTGGGAAGTCTCTGATGGCATAGAAATTCCAGATGCCGCTGTGGTGTTGGACTCCTTGCTTGATTATGCAGTGAAGACGCAGAGGAAGAAGTCTGGCGTGCTTGTCTTTGGGGCGTACGACGATATGTCCTCTGTGTGGGACCTCCACGGTGTAGTAATTGAGGAGTGTGATGTCATGGTTGAGGAGGTCTGCCACGTAGAGGAAACAATGCTTCCTAAGCTTGTAAGGGGCCAGCACTAGACGCAGATTGTGCTATTTGATATGCTGCAGCATGTCAACCACATGCTTTGAGTTGTATGTCCCTGCTAGTAGTCTTCTTGCCAAGGATGGGGCGGCATTGTAGAATGGCTACTGACCTATCCTGATGGCAACATTCTCAAGCATCGTGTCCTCCAGGACCTGACATGATTTTACCGTGCATAGAACACAAGTGCATGCATCAGAGTAATATAGGCCTTGTGAGGCCCGAGTCAAACATAGGGACACTAAACTGTCAGTAGACTACTTACTAACTACTCACGATCAGCTAGACTAATAAAGAGGTTTGAGAGTTGATTGAAAAATTAAAAGAGAAATAAAAGAAAACAAAGCAATCGATTAAATGTTTAGTTTCATCAATTTAAATGGGAATATTTAGGATTGTGGTTTCACCACGGGTTCTCATTGTATTTATTCCTACATAGTCAATCAAACTCGTCTCTCATTCCGGGTAGTGGCCTATAATCAGAATTGTTCACTGTCGTGATACAATTCACTACCTAAATCTAGGTCGGTTCCACTGTCGTAGTAACCTATACCCTAAACTAGGTGCATGAAGACCAAACTCTGGGTTTCCACCATTAACCGTACATCACCTTGTTTAAGGGATTTCGTAATTAATGTGAATTTTGTCTCTTTTCAACTGTTAATTCTTCTTTTAAAGCAATTAAAGGCATTAGATTATCATTAGGGTGATCAATCATAATGACATATTGGATAAAATGAAATCATACCACGGATTTAAGAGACAAAATATGAATTACTATGATAAAAATGTCATACAACAATTACCCGGGCTACTCCCGGTCCTAAAGACAAAGGGGATTAGCCCCGCATGTTCATCTCAATGAAAGACATGATGAGAGAAAGGGAAAACATGGAGAAACGTGATTGAAAGTGATGTAAACCCCTGAACGGAGGAGATCCAGGCATTCCTTGACGTAGAGTGCACTATCTACAGCCTTCTAGCGATGGAAAATGTCTTCTGCGGCTCTTGGAATGATCAATGCATGATTCTGGGCTCTGTTCTTCTCTCTACCTCTCCTTGAGACTTATGCAATGGCTAATGATGTGATCCCCCACTCTGGGCCACCGTCATTAGGTATAAACACCAAATTAGATCGCCAAAATATCACCACTGTTGGATTCGGGCTGATCTGGAACAAAAACTGATCTGACGGTGCCGATACCATCGATGTGAGTCGATGGTATCGACCCGTCATGATATTGACAAGTTTTCTTTGTTCTCTGACGCTCCGCCTAATGCAGACTTGATACCATCGATGCGGGTCGATGGTATCGACACCTTTAGGTGTCAGTTTTGTCACCATTCTGACGCTGAAGCTGTGAGACGTCGATAGTATCGACTTTTGTGTCGATAGTATCGATAGGTTGATTCCTAACTCGCTGAGGGTATCTTTCTACCATCCACTTCCCAGTCGATGGTATCGAGTCATCTTGGCTCCTTGCGGCTGTCTCACTGTGACTGTGTCGATACTATCGACGGATGTCAATGGTATCAACAACTGTGTATATGCATTTTTCCTGAAATTGCAAGACAAAGCCGAATCAGCTATGCTAAAACCCATTATTATGATCGTTTATAATAAAAAAAAGATAAAATATGAGAGAGTTGATACAAACTGAGATTATAGACTAAAGCGAACAAAGCATGCGATACTAACCACAAAAGTGACTAATAAACACATAGAACGCATGTGAAGCAGGTCTATAAATGCGACTCAAAATCATCACATCAAACTCCCCTAAGCTTGAACACTGCTCGCCCTCGAGCAGCAAAACTATAGAATAAAATTTTGAGGGTCAACTAAAGAACATATTATCACATCATGCCTTGCCAAATGATCCCCACCAGGCATTCACATACCGACCCTTACTGACCACAGAATGATAATTACCCTCTAGGCGACAATGATCATTCATAAGAGATATCCACCCCAAGATTGACGAACACTATCAAATAAGGCAGTTAATATAATAAAATCCTCCGGTTTAGACTTGGTGCATCTTTGTGATCTTCTATCTACATTGCTCATTTCCTAACTACCATCTAGATGGAAGCAGATCTCCTGATACTAATGAGTGAGGAGATAATCACGGGTGGACTACGAATTCGAGCAACAGGTGGATGGAATAGGTGGTTGTGGAAGAAATGGAAGCACATAACAGTCAATCATGCAATACAAAAATTAATGCCCTATCATGATGCAAAATGTATGTGAAAATTTCATAATGCTATATTTAAGGTGGAATGATGCATGCACTATCATTCTATCCAAAGGAGAGACAAAATATCTACAAACTTACACATGTGCTTGCTCTTTTTTTTATTATGCATCTGAACAAATTCCTTTCTCCCTCTGATCTTCATGCTTTTTTTTCTCAAGCCCTTATCTTGCTTAGTAGAACATTATGAAATTGTCAATATCTTTCTCTTGGGCTTATTCACATAACTACTATATTTTTTTATTCTTTTTTTTTCTTAAATTTTCAGAGAGTATGAAATAAGTCCTTTATTTGCAGAAGAAGCAAGACACATCATTATACAAGATGATTAAAGTTATGCAAAATGCAACTAAAATGACATTGACATGCACTCTAAAATTTTCGAATGTAGGATTATAATGCAACATTTTTTCCTTCTTTCAATGCAACAACTGTAAACACTACTACAATGCAATCCTATCTACATGTCATGCAATCAAGAAATGACAAACTGGATAATGCTCCCAATTCTTATGGTGTATGTAGATGAGATGAAGTGGATAGATCACAAGATTAATTGACAGAACCATTGGAAGATATTATATGTCCCTCCTTACTGACATGTGTACAATTAAGAGGTTTCTATCTTTCATTTCAGATTAAAGTCACATAACCATTTGATCAATTTAGGCTCAACGTCCAATTCCGCCCACTTTTCTTGAATCATAGGCATGTACAGTTGTGATCTTATGTTTTAAAGTTGACAAACCCAATTATTTTCATAAGCCATATGCTCAAATTCAAACAAAGCAAACTCACAATTTTATTAAAAAATTTCAAATTGACCCCTGACTCCCATTTAACAAACAAAGAGATGACACATTTGCATAAACATCCACGATTACACTAGATAGAATGTGGATCCTAAAAAAAATAAGAAAATTGCTAGAACAATAGAAAAGGCAATAAATGATAAAAACTAAAAGTAAAAGATAGAAAAAGATAGAAGTTGTTCTATCTCCCCCCCAAGCTTGAAATCGACTATGGCCTCATAGTAAAAAATAATCTTAAAAGGTGGAACAGTGATACCAATCATTGTTCAGGTGGTGGCGGGTACTACGGGGCAGTGGGATCCCATGATGGATATTGCCCCTGGAAATTTGGATCATACGGGGGCATGGGTGGAGGTTGCGAATATCCCCCAAAGTAATTCTGGCTCCAATAATGATCGTAGAATGGTTTTTGCTGCATCTCCAAATTATGCAACCTGTCATGAATGTTCTCTTGGTTGGTAAGGAGGAGGCGCTCGTTCTCGTAGATGGCCTGCTGATTTAGGAACAGTCGGTTCGTAGTCTCCTGAATACCGGTGAAAGAAGCAGTATGTTGCTGCTGGGTCTGCTGAATCTCCTACAACATTGAGTACATCCCCTGCATAGAGTATACATCCTCTCCTTGTTGAGAGGGTTGAGGTGGCAGAGGCTGCGAAGATGATGATGCACCCGGGTGGAAGCATGGACGCTTCCGCAGTGCCACTCATGAACGAAGATGAGTGAAAGACTCCTCCTCCTATTCTTTCTCATCGCCGTCGACATTATCGTCGTCGTTACCATCGTCTTCTTCGTCATTGGAGTCATCGATGGCGATGATGGGCCACTGGAAGTGTTGCGCTCCCTGGATGTTGTAGACGGGATCTGGAAGCGCACACTCCTGGTACTCCTGGTTGACATGGCATTATGCATAGGCCACGCCATCAGGGAGCATAAGAAGGTTGGATCGGTGTAGATGATGCAGGTTGACTTTATTCATGTTGGCCAGTGGAGTGAGTTAGGAAAAGTCCAACCCAAGATACAGAGCAAGCGGCGTGATAAGCCCCATAAAATGGATAGGAGCTTTTCTTGTACTCCTCTGCACGACCAGCACACGCGTCAAGAAAAATGCGCCTCAATTGCACTCTTCCCATTTCAACAGCTTATACAGAAAGAACAAATCCATCTCTTGAAACTTACTGAGAGAAAGATCGCCTCAAGCAAACAGAGTAGTGCACAACATGTGATGTAGAATCCACACAAACGGATGCTCAAAATCGGCGATAGCTGCATTATGATAGCCGACGGACTTGCCTGGAGGTGCGGTCACCAGCTGGACAAAGATCTCATTGTAATCTGTCTGATTGTCCGACCTCCTGTGCTCATTTGGGGAGTTGTACCAGTTGTAAATTGCATTGAACTGCTGGAGGGTGAGATTGTAATTGTTGTTGTAGAGCCGGAAAGAAACGCAACCCTTGATCCATTCCCGATCGGTAGCGATGAGATCGTTAGGCACGACGTATATATCCAGTGATGCCATAAATTCTGCTACCAGTTCCTTGTATGTAGGCCACTCACTGAAAAAGGGGTGGCCCTTAGTGTGGAACTAGACCTCATCATACCTCCTGGTCGTATGTTGTGCTTGCCCATGGAGGACATAGGTGGGGTTGGCCTCGAACCCAAGGTCACGGATCATGGTCCGATTGACGTATCGGATTGGCTCGATTTTCCTCTTGAGAAACTCCTCATATGTCTTCCGTACTTCCTTCGAAGGATGAACAATCCTCAGACGAGGAATGGATCTAGGTGGTGGAGGAACAAACGTTGGAATATCCATTGGGGCCGCCCTCGAAGAAGAATCTCCTTCCGTCTGTACCATCATCACACAGAGAGAGGGGTTTAAGAAATAGAGCTCGGTGAAGGTCGTAGAAGACGATCTCCTCTCAGTGCAGAGCTCTGTGAAAATATCTCGATCCTTGGATGCTCGACGAAGGCCTCTGGTCGCTCAACAATGCTCAAAGCACAAGTGGAAGGAAGAAGCTCTGAAGGTGTGAAGAAAATTGAGAAACAACCCTTTCTTTTATAACTGATTCCGTCGCTGCTACCGCTCCGTCAATACCATCGATGGGGGTGTTGATGGTATCGACACCTGTAGCACAATCTGTGTCTTCACTAGTATCGATGGTTGTCGATTGCTTGATGTGGCGGCCCAGATCGATGACGTGTCGATACTATCGACACAGGTTGATGGTATCGACCCATCCCACAGATCGACTTCCTTGATTTAGCAGCCACCGTTGATTTCTTCTCACGGATCGCTAACGTGTCGCGTCGATACCATCGATGGGAGTCGATGGTATTGACTCTGCATGGATCAATTACCCTCGCGAGGCTTGGGCGCCGCTTCCTTGCTATTGCTGTGTTGATACCATCGACACGGCCGTCGATGGTATCGACTTCACTGAGATAAAATCTTCTGTAAATCTTCAGGGATCTAAGGAGTATCGACATCCTAGTCGATACTATCGACCCCGAGCAATCATTTTCTTTGGCATTACTGATGGTAGGTCGATACCATCGACACAGCCGTCGATGGTATCGACTCAGAAAATTTTCTACAGCCTCTTCCCTACACCCATGTCACTACCATCGACATCATGGTCGATGGTATCGACTCTGACTCAGTCCTACACACTGAACAAATGATTAAGGTATCATTTTTACACTAAAAATGAAATTAAACAGAATTAACTTGCAAATGTAGAAGAACATGAAGAAACTACCAATGGTTGGGTTGCCTCCCAACAAGTGCCCTTTTTTAACATCTTAGGCTAGACAAAATCAAGCTCATCATGACTCCTTAAGTGCTATGAGTTTGACCTCATGCACTTTCCTCATGTAGTCCTCACCAAAGTATAGCTTCAACAGCTGACCATTAACTAGAAACGTCGTCTCTCCATCACACACCATGATGGAACCATGCGGCCGTGCTTCTTCCACAACAAAAGGTCCACTCCACCGGGATTTCAATTTCCCAGGATGCAGCTTCAACCTCGTTGAACAATAACACACGATCTCCCTTTTTGAAAGCATGCACTTGAATGTGTCGATCATGAATTCATTTTGTCCTCTCTTTGTAAATTTATGAGTTTTCATAAGCGTTCATCCTCAGCTCATCTAACTCATTGAGTTCTAGCATTCGCTTCTTCCCTGCCTCATCATAAGTCAAATTAAGCTTCCTTAGCACCCAGTGTGCCTTGTGTTCCAACTCTACCGGTAATTGGCAGGACCGCCCATAGGCCAACCTAAAAGGCGTAGTGCCTATAGGTGTCTTATATGCGGTCCTATACGCCCATAATGCATCTGGTAGAAAAGTAATCCAATACTTTCTTGTCGAAGCCATGGTGCGCTCCAAAATTTTCTTAATTTCTCTATTTGACACTTCGACCTGCCCTTGTGTCTGCAGGTGGTACGGGGTACCAACATTATGCTTCACCCCATACTTTCTTAATAATGCAGCAAACTTTTGATTCTTGAAATGGGTGCCTCCATCGCTAATGATCATCCTTGGCACACCAAATCTGCAGAAAATGTGATCTTTTACAAACCTACACACTACAGCAACGTCGTTAGTCCTTGTGGGTATTGCCTCTACCCACTTCAATACATAATCAACAACAAGTAAAATGTACAAATTAGAGTTATAGGACACAAAGGGCCCCATAAAATCGATGCCCCAAAGATCAAATACATCAACTTCTTGAAACACGTTGAGGGGCATCTCTTGCCGCTTAGAAATATTACCTGCCCTTTGACAGGAATCACATCTTCACACATAGTCGTAGGCATCCCGGAAGAGTGTAGGCCAATAAAGACCACTCTCTAGCACTTTGGCCGCCGTTCTTGAACTCGCATGATGACCACCGTTTGGTAGTGTGTGACAATGACTAAGTACATTGTCATATTCTATCTCCGGTACACACCTGCGCAAAACGCAGTCCCTGCATTGCTTCAACAAGATGGGATCATTTCAGAAATAATATCTCAAAGAATGGAAAAAAAAATTCTCTTGATAAGTCCAATCATCTGGGATTATTTTACAGGCAAGATAATTAACAATGTATGAAAACCATGGATCTTTGGATTTTACAGAAAGGATTTTCTCATCAGGAAATGTCTCGGTAATGGGTATATTAATATCTTTCTCATCTACCCGCTCTAACCTAGACAAGTGGTCCGCAACCACTTTCTCAATTCCCGCCTTATCCTTGATTTCAATGTCAAATTCTTGTAACAGTAAGATCCACCTAATCAATCTAGGTTTGGCATCTTTCTTTTCCATCAAGTATTTTATGGCAGCATGGTCTGTCCATACCACAACTTTTGACCCTACCAAATATTGTCAAAATTTTTCGAATGCAAAAATGACGACGAGAAGTTCTTTTTCAGTTGTGGTGTAGTTAAGTTGTGCCTCGTTTAACATCTTGGATGCAAAGAAAATTACCGTAGGTTTGTTCTCGAAATTCTGCCCAAGAACAACCCCTACTGCAAAATCTGAAGCATCACACATGAGCTCAAAAGGCTTTGTCCAATATGACGTTTGAACAACCAGTGCAGAAATCAACTTTTCTTTCAGTACATTAAAAGCATGCAAACATTTTTCATTGAAATCAAATATCACATCTTTCTCAAGCAGTTCTGACAATGGTTTAGCAATTTTCAAGAAATCTTTAATAAAGAGGCGGTAAAATCCTGCATGACCGAGAAAACTTCGTACCCCTTTAACCGAATTAGGTGGGGGTAATTTTGAAATAACCTCAATCTTGACTGGATCCACCTCCAGCCCCTTGCTAGACACCTTGTGGCCAAGCACAATTCCCTCACTAACCATCATATGACACTTTTCCCAGTTGAGAACTAAATGCGTGTCCTCACATTGTTGTAAAACTTTATCCAAATTGTATAGGCATTCATCAAATGATGCACCATAGACGGAAAAGTCATCCATGAAAACCTCTAAACAATGCTCAACCATATCAGAAAAAATAGCCAGCATGCAGCGCTGAAAGGTGGCTGGTGCGTTACACAAACCAAAAGGCATACAACGGTATGCGAAAGTTCTGTAAGGACAAATGAATGTAGACTTCTCTTGGTCCTTAGGATCAATGGAGATCTGATTGTAGCTAGAGTAGCCGTCTAGAAAACAAAAATGAGATCGACCAGCTAGTCACTCTAAAATTTGATCGATGAATGGAAGAGGAAAACGATCTTTTAACGTAGCGGAGTTCAATCGACGGTAGTCAATGCACACACGCCACCCGGTTACCAATCAGGTCGTGACTGGTTCATTTAACAAGTTATGAGTGACAGTGATTCCCCACTTTTTAGGGACTACCTATGTGGGGCTTACCCACATCGAATCGGAGATGGCATAAATGATGCCTACATAAAGGAGCTTGATCACCTCCTTCTTGACAACCTCCATCATGCTTGGATTGAGTCTACACTGTGGCTGGATTACAGGTTTGGCTCCTTCCTCGAGTCGGATCTAGTGCTGGAAAAGTGTAGGGGAAATCCCCTTGATATCCACAACTGACCAACCAAATGTGCCACGGTGGTTCTTCAGCACTATCATCAATTCATCCTCTTCATCGGCACTCAGATATGCCGAGATAATCATCGGTAGTCTTTCACCATCGGCTAAGAATGCATACTTCAAATGTGGAGGCAGTGGCTTTAGTTCTAACTCTAGTGGACTGATCAATGATGATTGAAGCGGTGGTGGGAGTGGCCCAAGATATTCATAATACTTGGCATAATAGCACAGAAGCACTTGGAGCATCTTGACACATTCTTGTAACGACTTGCTTCTCATCCAGTCATGCATTATGTGGACAAGGCAAGCTTCAATGGGTAGTTCTGGATATGCGTCAAGGACAAAACTTGCTATTGCATCATCTTCAGTTGAAAGCAGAATTTCCTCCTCTTCATCATTTGGATACCCCACAGCTCTACAAAGAGAAACAACTTTGGTTGTTCCATAATATCTACAGCCAGTGTCCCCTTATCTACCTTGGTCATTACATGAGCCATATCTAGAAATGGCTTCCCTAGACAAAGAGAAATGTTCTGATCAAAATGTTTCACCATGCGACACTGCTCCTTTGCCTTTGATTGTGTTGTACTTGTAGGCATAACCATTTCAAATCCGTCATCCGCGATTCCCAATGTTAGACAACCTCTTCCCATTTAGAGTATCATATCTGTAGTAGCTTGGAAGGGTCTTCCAAGGAGTAGCTCATTTCCCTATTCATCTTGCATTTCCATTACCAAAAAATCTACTAGAAATACAAACATGTCAACTTTAACCAAAACATCCTCACAGATACCATACGACTTAACCATGAAATTGTCCGCTAACTGAATCGTCATGTTGCTTTGTCTCGATTCTTTAAATCCCAACTTCTTAAATGTAGAAAGAGGCATCAAATTGATACTTGCCCTGGAGTCACACAATGCTTCGCCGAATTTCACCTTACCGATGTAACATGAAATATTGAAGCAGCCCGAATCTTGCCTTTTTAGTGGCAATGTGCCCATAATGAAGGCGCTCACTTGCTCCTTAAGAACCACCACTTCAGTATCAGGAATCTTCCTCTTCTTTTTAATTATATCTTTCAGAAACTTACCATAGGAGGGTATCTGCTCTATTGCTTCTAACAGCGGAATGTTGATAGAATGTTTCCTAAAGCTATCTAGGAACTTCTTGAACTGAGCGTCCACTTTCTTAGCCTTCACACTGTTTGGATACGGGACTGGGACAGTCTGTGCCCTCTGATGTGGCGGCACATATGGTGTCCTCTTTTGAGTCTCTTCCTCAGCAATGGGTTCTAGTGTGGCATCCTCTACCGCATCCTCTATCGGCTTTGTGATTGTAACCTCCTCTGTGGTTTCTGGCTGGGGTGTGCTCGGTTCATCAGCCCTAGGGTTTAAAATCTTCTTTCCACTACGTAGTAGAATTGCCTTGTCTTGTTGATTTCCTCCTAGAACATTTGTATTTCTGGGAAAACCTTATTGTGTTGGCTTTTTTAGATTTGTTATCTCATCTTCCATCTGTGCTAACGATGTCTCTATAGTTCTCATCTGAGCCCCATGACTTTGTAAGGTATGCCCAAATTGATTCATAAATTCTCCTTGTTGCTTAATCTGTTGGCCAAATGTGCTCATGAGTTCCTGATTCTGCTTGATTACTTGATTGAGCAACTCATTGCTCTTGTCCTCTGTTGATGGTTGTGGTTTGGCATCGGGGTCCTACAGGAAATTGTTTGGGTCCTTCCATGAAAATTTCTTATCTTTCCTCCAAGAATAATCATTGTTTCTGTACCCCTATTGCTGGCGCATAAATTTCACTTGTGCCTCATCATCAGATTCTGCGTCTTCCCTTGCTAGCAATTTCTTGGCTAGAAGGTCCATCTTCTCATTTAGCTCCTTGATGGCCTTTGACTCACATGCAACTCAAACTTGTTATGGTGCATCTCTATCACCCCAGGACTGCTTTTTGGCCATGTTCTTAAAAATCTCCCAAAACCTTGTACATGTGTTGTTTAAGAAGAACCCTGAACCTGCTGAATCCAGATTGCTTCTATCATGCTCAGAAAGAGCAAAATAGAAAATCTTGACCTGTTTCTCCTTGTCAAGCCCATGATGTGGGCACCTCCTCAGCATTATTTGAAAGTGCTCCCAAGTCTCAGAATATGTTTCACCTGCTTTCTGACTGAAGTTGTGGATCTTTCGTACAAGATCATTAGTCTTCTCAGTCGGAAAGAATCTCTCGAAGAACACTTCGACCATATGATCCCATGATTCAACATACTCGTCATCCAAGTTATGCAACCATTCTCGAGCATTTCCCACTAGAGAGCTGGGAAATAATTTCAAATAGAGCGTCTCTTGTGGGAACCTGTATATCTTAATCATATCACAGTTCTCCACAAACTGGCTTATATGAGTCACCAGATCTTCATTTTTGAGCCCATGAAATGCATTGGATTTGACTAAATTGATTAGTACAGGGTCAATTTTATAATTGGGAATGTTGATAGCCTGCCTCTTGATCGACCCTTTTGATGCAGAAGAAAAAGACGCCTTAATCTTCTCCCAGATTGTATGTTCCTCAGCCATAGCTTCTAGTTCAGAGTCTGAATCTATATCCTCAGGTTGATCTTGAATGTTGTTCTCCTCGTCGTCTGATCCCAACGGTGGAACCTATGGTGATGACAGTGTGTAGTCTGTGCTACACATCTTCACCATGCACTAGTACCTGTAAGGTAAGAAATCTGATTCAGTACAACACTAGACGATTGTTAAATATGAAAGATAAGTGATGAATTTCAAAAATAATGATAACAAAATAAAATGTGGCCTAGAGTGGCTTCTTGCAGCACTCTTAGTGCCGACAGTTTCCGTGTCCCCGGCAACGGTGCCAAAAACTTGACACGATTTTACCGTGCGTAGAATGCAAGTGCACACGTCAGAGTAATATAGGACTTGTGAGGTCCTAATCGAACACAAAGACACTGAACTGTCAGTAGACTACTTACTAACTACTCACAATCAGCTAGACCAATAAAAAGGTTTGAGAGTTGATTGAAAAATTAAAAGAGAAATAAAAGAAAACAAAGAAATCGATTAAATGTTTAGTTTAATCAATTTAAATGTGAATCTTTAGGATTGTGGTTTCACCGCGGGTTCTCGTTGTATTGATTCCTACATAGTTAATCAAACTCGTCTCTCATTCTAGGAAGTGGCCTATATTCAGAATTGTTCACTGTCGTGATACAATTCACTACCTAAATCTAGGTCGGTTCCACTGTCGTAGTAACCTATACCCTAAACTAGGTGCATGAAGACGAAACTTTGGGTTTCCACCATTAACTGTACATCACCTTGTTCAAGGGATTTCTTAATTAATGTGAATTTTGTCTCTTTTCAAATGTTAATTCTTCTTTCAAAGCAATTAAAGGCATTAGATTATCATTAGGCTGATCAATCATAATGACATATTGGACAAAATGAAATCATACCACAGATTTAAGAGACAAAATATGAATTACTATGATAAAAATGTCATACAACGATTACCTGGGCTACTCTCAGTCCTAAAGACAAAGGGGATTAGCCCCACATGTTCATCTCAATGAAAGACACGATGAGAGAAAGGGAAAACATGGAGAAACGTGACTGAAAGTGATGTAAACCCCTGAACGGAGGAGATTCGGGCGTTCCTTGACGTAGAGTGCGCTATCTACAGCCTTCCGGCTGTGGAAAACATCTTCTGTGGCTCTTGGAACGATCGGGGCATGATTTTGGGCTCCGTTCTTATCTCTACCTCTCCTCGAGACTTGTGCAATGGATAATGACATGATCCCCCACTCTGAGCCGCCGTCATTAGGTATAAGCACCAGATTAGATCACCGAAATATCACCACCATTGGATTTGGGCGTATCTGGAACAAAAACTGATCTGACGGCTTCGATAACATCGACGCGAGTCGATGGTATCGACCCGTCATGATATCGAAAAGTTTTCTTTGTTCTCTGACACTCCTCCTGATGCAGACTCGATACCATCGATGTGGGTCGATTTTGTCACCATTCTGACGCTGAAGCTGTGAGATGTCGATAGTATCGACTTTTGTGTCGATAGTATCGACTTTTGTGTCGATAGTATAGACAGGTTGCTTGCTGACTTGCTGAGGGTATCTTGATACCATCGATGTCCCAGTCAATGGTATCGAGTCATCTTGGCTCCTTACAGCTGTCTCACTGTGACTATGTCGATACTATCAATGGATGTCGATGTTGGTATGTATGCCCATAGAGCAAGTCATGTGATGATTGTAATGGGATACTTTGTAAATGATTTGAATAATAATAAAGGCAATTTCCAATCTATATGTTTAAACTGTTTCTGAGATGATGGTGTAACATGATAGATGTCTAAAGATTGTTTTACTCAATGACATATGTTTTTGGGTTGAGGACTTAAACGATGAGATCATACTGATGTCAAGAGTATACTTTCTTGTTTAGTCCCTAGTCGGTTGTTATTGTGGAAATAACCATAAACATCAATAACACTAAAGACTAGATTGTGTGTTGGTTGATGATAGAATCTCATTAGTCATGATATAGTGATATCAAACCAAGCACATAGGTACTTGTTAGAGAACAAGGTACCAGACAGACCCACCGTGAGAGTGACACATGGAACCATGACTTGGTAGTCACAGTCAGCTCTCACAGTGATGGTGGTGAGTGTAATTCTTAGACCTGAAATCGCTACACTCAACACATGTCGTTGGGTACACTTTGACATCATCAAACGCACTCCTGAAACATGGGTTGTTATAAAGGTGGTGATTGGGTGGCTTTGACACATGGGGCTTTTGAGGGGTGAGTGATAGATATGGGATTTGTCCCTCCTGAGGGAGTTTGATATCCTTGGCCACTTGATGAGTAGGATTGAGAAAGGCATGCGCATGCACATGTGAATCAATATGTGATATTGATGTCATACACATCTCACTCGGTCTACTCTGAGATCAAGGAAATGAATGAACATTGACAGGATGACTGTTCCATGCCTTGAGTTCATTCTGGATATCAGTGACAAAGAAATTATACATTCACTGTAACACCATTCACGGATTGTAGGGATGAAAGTTGTTCTCCAACTTTCTATTTTCACTTGGGTAGCAATGATGTGTGACTAGGCACCGCTCTTTGCTTGTGAAGTCATAAGTGTTATGGACTTTCACTGCCAATGTAAAATGGACCTGCAGGGTCACACACATAGGATTTAACCTGGAAGAGGAGTTTTATCCACAAGCCATGTTTAGATTGATTACTAAAGGAGTTTAGTAGTTCAATTAAACACTCAATTAATCGATAGTTCAATATCATAATGTTCAAGGTGTTGGACACATTGATTGGAGTATCAGATTGATTGAAATCGCATTTGACTGATTCTGCACAACCTGCACGCCCAACCGATCGATTCATGTGATGAACCAGTTGGCTGAGGTTACTCAACCGGTCGGCTCAATTGTTGAACTGATCAGCTCGTGCACAGAGTGAAATGAGCGGTTCAAGTGTTGAACCGATCGGTTCAACTGGTGCAACCGATCAACTTGGGAAAGTAGGATTAGTGAGAATTTTCCTTGCGTTTCACTTGCCCAATTTGATTGGAACAAGGATTGGTATTCGATACCAATTAGAAACAAAAGAAGGAAAGTCAATCCGGGATCGACCAGGACCACCAACCGACCGGTTCACTTGTGAACCGACCGGTTGAGGTGTCCCAACCGATCGGTTGGTGCTCCAACTGACCGGTTCAGGTCCCCAACCGATCGGTTCACTTGTGAACCGATCGGTTCAGGTTGCGAGTTGGTTGCTTTCGTGGAAAATCTCGAACCCTTCTACTCCTACTTTTAGTCCCATATTGCCGGGGACAGAGAACCTTGTCCCATGACCCGCCTATATATAGGGGTATTGGGGGCTTCTCAGAGTACAACTCAGTGCAAGCCGGTTGCTCTGCAAAGTTGTCGTTCTCTTTGGTTTTGGTAACCGAGAGAGAGCCCGAGCAAGTGCTTCCCACAAAGGGAGGTGCAGCAAGGGAAAGACAACTACAGTTGCAATTGCCAGCAGAAGAGTGTGTTGGCGACTAGTACGTCAACAGGAGGGTGCGACTCCTTCCACTTCCTTGTGGGACAAGGAGTGTGGAGTTCCAGGTGGTCCGTGTGGACTACTTCAGAGGCGGGAGGTCACTGCCGCTCAGGAGGACAATTGTCATCCGACAGTCTGGTAGGAGGAGGAGTCGTCAGTCTCGGTGCGACCAGGAGCTGCACAGACACTGTCCAAGACTGGAGGTGAAGACCACGCAAGGCGCGAGCACCTATCGCCGAGCAAGACTCGGGACAAGGTATGATTTACAAACCATCTTTCCTATTATATAGACGTTGACGGGATTCCTTTTGTTCTGGGTTTGGGGAGAAAATTTTTTGTTTCTGCTGCTTCTCTGCCTCCTCCAAAACCCAACAGTGGTATCCGAGCCACGTCAACCGCTCTATATTTTAGGATTATTAATATGATTGATTTTGGTTTGTCGCCTTTATTTATTGCATGCGATGCGAATAATATCGGCTTTATACATGTCCACTCCACAAATCCCTAATGTACATATATGATATGTAATATTAATGCACTTGATACGCGTCGCCCTTAAATGAGTTTTGTGGTGGATGTGTAGCATGATTATGGCCTATAAACCCCTATATCTGTGTGTGGTTGTTTGTGTGGTTGCTTGCATCTCGGTCTGTGCACCGATTCCCTTATCTTATTCCTGATGTAACTCGAAATAATTCGAGAATTCTTTTCCTACCTTTGCTCCCCCCGAATGTAACTCGGGGTTTCACAATTCAATTGTAAATAGGATATATTTTATTTCCTGTTATGTCAAAGAATGGAGGATGACCTGAAGACGATCGATTCAAGGAGTGAACCGATCGGTTGGTGATCCAAACGGCTGGTTTGAGGAGCCAGACGAGTGGGTGGCGACCTAAGGAGATGCACGACGACCGGTGAACCGATCGGATGGAGGCTCCAGTCGATCGGCTGGTGGCACCCGAACAACCTACCTAATGGCGAGCCGATTAGTCATAGAGATGAGCTGATCAAACCCAGAAAGGTAGGCACAGATTTCATCTTGTACAGGTTGCATGTGATGTAGACCTAGATGACCGTGATTCCTCTTGGCTCGAGGAAACACAAATAGGATGGCCATAATCATTGCTTTTTATCGTTTTGCATGTTTTATGTGGGATATAGCATGTATATGATACATACTATATATTGTGGTGATTGGATATGTATATGTATATAAAAACCAAATCCCTCATTAAAATATTAAGTCTTATACGCCTTCCATTAGCAACACACGTGGCAAACTTGATCGACCAAGTGTAGGTTACGCCAAAGCGTGGTGCGCCGTCTATCTTGTGGAAGTGTGAAGGGTCGACATGTAGGTTCTGCCAAAGCAGGGTGCATGTTTACCGTGTCGGCTTTTGGGTTAGACTTAACTGGTGATTCTTAGAGCGTCTAAGCCTAGAGGCACGGAATGTTCATGGCAAGGTGTTGCGCATGTTCATTCATCAAGAGTTGCATATGATGCAATTGGCAAGAGTTGCCTACCCGGAAGATCTGAGTTGTGGGTGACAGCCAAAGCTGGTCCATGGCTTAGAGGATTCCAGGATCTTGACCCACTAGAAGATTGTGCACTGCAATCTTCCGAATTGATGGTGAGGGCTGTCAATTTGAGTCAAAATAGTGGGAGCGGTAATTAATTAAAGGCCTAATTAACTATCATCAAATTTATTCAAATCAAATCAAAAAGGTTTTGTCAAATGCAAATTTTCTCTTGTAGAATGGCAAAGGAATCATCTTTTAAAATGGGCAAATTAATTGAGAATAAATTCCATAACTGGTTGAGGACTGTGAGAAGTGTTCTGCACAATCCAGATATACCAGGGGCCTTAGAATCCACTCCATGTATCCTTAATGCGTTGGTGAAGAAGAAAGAAGGTAAGGGAGAGAAGTGTTCTCTCGCCAAACCAATTTCTTCTACATGGAGAGGATGGAAGGAGCAATGGAAGAAGAAGTCGGAGATAGAGATCTCTACTTCTGGTGTATATGTGATAGAGATTAACTTTACTACTTCTTCATCATGGGTACTTGATACCGGATGCGGATCTCACATTTGTTCAAATGTGAAGGATCTTAAGAGAAGTAGGCCTTTAGGGAAAGGCGAGGTTGAACTATGTGTTGCTAATGGGGCAAGAGTTTCCGCCAGTGCCGTAGGAACCTATGAGTTAACTCTACCAAGTGGGCTAATAATAGAGTTGAAGAACTGCTATTATGTACCTGCCATAAATAGGAATATCATTTCCGTCTCTTATTTGGACAAAGATGGATTTGAATTTCTTATTAAGAATGGAAGGTGTTCCATTTCTAAAGATGGGATCTTTTATGGTAGTGCCCCTATGTCTTATGGTCTATACTTGATAGACTTGGAGACAAGTGTATACAACGTAAACACCAAAAAGCAAAAACTCAACGACTCAAACAAAACATATCTCTGGCATTGTTGTCTAGGGCACATAAATGAGAAGCGCATTTCTAGACTCCATAAAGATGGTTATCTAGACTCTTTTGATTATGAATCAATAGAGACATGTGAATCTTGTTTGTTGGGCAAGATGACCAAGACTCCCTTTTCAGGTAAAGGTGAGAGAGCTAGTGATCTATTAGGACTCATACATACCGATGTATGTGGGCCTTTTAGAACTAATGCCAGAGGTGGGTATCAGTACTTCATTACCTTTACTGATGACTTTAGTAGGTATGGCTATGTGTACCTGATGAAACATAAGTCAGAAACCCTTGAAAGGTTCAAGGATTTCATGAATGAAGTATAGAACCAGCTTGGTAAAAGTATTAAGGCACTTCGTTTTGATCGAGGTGGAGAATACTTAAGCTAAGAGTTTGAGGACCTTCTGCGAGCCCGTAGTATTGTATCACAGTGGACTCCACCTGGAACACCACAGCATAATGGTGTGTCTGAAAGAAGGAATCGCACATTGTTGGATATGGTGCGATCAATGATGAGTTTTGTTGATCTTCCAATTTCTTTCTGGGGTTATGCTCTTGAAACCACCACGTTTACACTTAACCATGTACCATCTAAATCAGTTCAAAAGACACCATATGAGATATGGACTGGGAAGTGTCCCAATTTGTCTTTTATGAAGATTTGGGGTTGTGAGGCATACGTCAAGAAAATGTTTCCTGATAAGCTTGGACCCAAATCTGATAAATATTATTTTGTTGGATATCCCAAGGAGACCAAGGGATATTATCTGTTCCACCCTACTGACAACAAAGTGTTTGTTTCCAGGGATGTTGTATTCCTAGAGAAGGAATTTATTTCCAAAGGAAACAGTGGGAGGAATATATAGCTTGAAGAGGTTCAAGCCCAACAAGAAAACATTGAACCGGTAGATGTACCAGAGGAAAATGCAGATTCACAAGGTGTTGTGGAATCTCAGTCTCCTCAGGTAACACAAGGACCTCGTAGATCTAGTAGGACTCACCTTGAACCTGAGAGGTTTGGATACCTTGTAACTCAGGAAGGTGGAGAGTTGATCATAGATGATGATCCAACTACCTACGTAGAGGCTATGGAGGGACCAGATTCTGAGAAATGGCTTGAAGACATGAGATCTGAGATGGAATCCATGTACTCCAACAAAGTATGGACTTTGGTGGAACCACCCGAAGGGGTAAAACCCATAGGGTGCAAGTGGGTCTTCAAGAAAAAGACCGACATGGATGGCAATGTGCAAACTTATAAAGGTAGATTGGTTGCAAAGGGATTTTGACAAGTTCAAGGTGTTCACTATGATGAAACCTTTTCTCCAGTTGCCATGATTAAGTCCATCAGGATCATGCTTGCTATTGCAGCTTATTATGACTATGAGATTTGGCAGATGGATGTTAAAACTACATTCCTTAACGGGAATATACATGAGGATGTGTACATGACATAGCCTGAAGGTTTTGTAGATCCAAAGAATGCCAATAAAGTTTGTAAGCTGCAAAGGTCAATCTATGGATTGAAGCAAGCATCTCGGAGTTGGAATCTTCGATTTGATGAAGAAGTCAAAGTGTTTGGCTTTATTCAAAATGAAGATGAACCTTGTGTGTACAAGAAGGTTAGTGGGAGCTCGACCACATTCCTCATATTGTATGTGGATGACATACTTTTGATGGGGAATGATGTCTTATCCTTAGAGAAGGTAAAGACTTGGCTTGGGAAAACTTTCTCAATGAAGGACTTAGGAGAAGCATCCTATATTCTAGGAATTAAGATCTATAGAGATAGATCTAGAAGGCTTCTCGGACTAAGTCAAAGCACGTACATTGACAAAGTGTTGAAGCGGTTCAACATGGAGAACTCAAAGAGAGACAACATCCCCATGCTACATGGAGTCACCGTCTCTAGAGCTCAATGTCCCCAATCTTGTGAAGAGAGGGAGCGTATGAATGGGATCCCATATGCATCAGCCATCGGGTCCATCATGTACGCTATGTTGTGCACACACCCAGATGTCTCGTATACTCTCAGCATGACGAGCAGATACCAGTCAGATCCCGGGGATGCTCACTGGATAGCCGTGAAGAACATCCTCAAGTACTTGCGAAGGACTAAGGATCAGTTTCTTGTGTACGGTAGCGAGGAAGAGTTGGTTGTAAAGGGTTACACCGATTCAAGCTTCCAAACCGATAAAGATGATTACAGATCACAATCAGGATGTGTATTTTGCCTTAATAATGGAGCTGTGAGCTGGAAGAGTTCCAAGCAAGAAACAGTTGCCGATTCTACTACAGAGGCCGAGTATATTGCTTATTCGCATGCAGCAAAGGAGGCTGTGTGGATCAGGAAGTTCATTTTTGAACTTGGTGTAGTTCCCAGTAGTTGTGATGCATTTGAGCTATTGTGCAAGCTAAGGAGCCTAGATCACATCAGTGGTCCAAGCACATACTGCAGTGCTTCCATCTCATACGAGAGATCATACAGCGAGGAGATGTGAAGATTTGCAAAGTACCAACTGAAGACAACATAGCTGATCCACTGACTAAGGCCCTTTCTCAGCAGAAGCATGATGGTCATGCTAAGTCACAAGGACTGCATTTCCTTGGTGACTGGCTCTAAGTGCAAGTGGGAGTCTGTTGGTATGTATGCCCATAGAGCAAGTCATGTGATGATTGTAATGGGATACTTTGTAAATGATTTGAATAATAATAAAGGCAATTTCCAATCTATATGTTTAAACTGTTTCTGAGATGATGGTGTAACATGATAGATGTCTAAAGAT
This sequence comes from Alisma plantago-aquatica, assembly GCA_963693085.1. Lineage (NCBI taxonomy): Eukaryota > Viridiplantae > Streptophyta > Magnoliopsida > Alismatales > Alismataceae > Alisma > Alisma plantago-aquatica. Next base: position 1,362,689,065 of record OY856409.1, read on the forward strand.
TGTTTTACTCAATGACGTATGTTTTTGGGTTGAGGACCTAAACGATGAGATCATACGGATGTCAAGAGTATACTTTCTTGTTTAGTCCCTAGTCGGTTGTTATTGTGGAAATAACCATAGACATCAATAACACTAAAGACTAGATTGTGTGTTGGTTGATGACATAATCTTATTATTCATGAGATAGTGATATCAAACCAAGCACATAGGTACTTGTTAGAGAACAAGGTACCGGACAGACCCACCGTGAGAGTGACACATGGAACCATGACTTGGTAGTCACAGTCAGCTCTCACAGTGATGGTGGTGAGTGTGATTCTTAGACCTGAAATCACTACACTCAACACATGTCGTTGGGTACACTTTGACATCATCAAACACACTCTTGAAACATGGGTTGTTATAAAGGTGGTGATTGGGTGGCTTTGACACATGGGGCTTTTGAGGGGTGAGTGATAGATATGGGATTTGTCCCTCCTGAGGTCTACTCTGAGATCAAGGAAATGAATGAACATTGACAGGATGACGGTTCCATGCCTCGAGTTCATTCTGGATATCAGTGACAAATGAATTTTACATTCACTGTAACACCATTCACAGATTGTAGGGATGAAAGTTGTTCTCCAAATTTCTATTTTCACTTGGGTAGCAATGATGTGTGACTAGGCACCGCTCTTTGCTTGTGAAGTCATAAGTGTTATGGACTTTCACTGCCAACGTGAAATGGACCTGCAGGGTCACACACATAGGATTTAACCTAGAAGAGGAGTTTTATCCACAAGCCATGTTTAGATTGATTACTAAAGGAGTTTAGTAGTTCAATTAAACACTCAATTAATCGATAGCTCAATATCATAATGTTCAAGGTGTTGGACACATTGATTGGAGTATCAGATTGATTGAAATCGCATTTGACTGATTCTGCATAACCTGCACTCCCAACCGATCGATTCATGTGATGAACCGGTCGGCTGAGGTTGCTCAACCGGTCGGCTCAATTGTTGAACTGATCGGCTCATGCACAGAGTGAAACGAGTGGTTCAAGTGTTGAACCGATCGGTTCAACTGGTGCAACCAAGAAACTTGGGAAAGTAGGATTGGTGAGAATTTTCCTTGCATTTCACTTGCCCAATTTGATTGGAACAAGGATTGGTATTCGATACCAATTAGAAACAAAAGAAGGAAAGTCAATCCGGGATCGACTAGGACCACCAACCGACCGGTTCACTTGTAAACCTACTAGTTGAGGTGTCCCAAACGATCGGTTGGTGCTCCAACCGACCGGTTCAGGTCCCCAACCGACCGGTTCACTTGTGAATCGATCGGTTCAGGTTGCGAGTTGGTTGCTTTTGTGGAAAATCTCAAACCTTTCTACTCCTGCTTTTAGTCCCATATTGTCGGGGACAGAGAACCCTGTCCCATGACCCGCCTATATATATAGGGGTATTGGGGGCTTCTCAGAGTAAAACTCAGTGCAAGCCGGTTGCTCTGCAAAGTTGTCGTTCTCTCTGGTTTTGGTAACCGAGAGAGAGCCCGAGCAAGTGCTTCCCGCAAAGGGAGGTGCAGCAAGGGAAAGACAACTGTAGTTGCAATTGGCAGCAGGAGAGTGTGTTGGCGACTAGTTAGTCAATAGGAGGGTGCGAATCCTTCCACTTCCTTATGGGACAAGGAGTGTGGAGTTCCAGGTGGTCCGTGTGGACTACTTCAGAGGCGGGAGGTCACTACCACTCAGGAGGACAATTGTCATCCGACAGTCTGATAGGAGGAGGAGTCGTCAGTCCCGATGCGACCAGGAGCTGCACAGACACCGTCCAAGACCGGAGGTGAAGACCACACAAGGTGTGAGGTACTGTCGCTGAGCAAGCCTCGGGACAAGGTATGATTCACAAACTATCTTTCCTATTATATAGACGTTGACGCGATTCCTTTTGTTCTGGGTTTGGGGAGAAATTTTTTTGTTTCCTATGCTTCTCTGCCTCCTCGAAAACCCAACAGTCGATGGTATCGACAGCTTTGTATATGCGTTTTTCCTGAAATTGCAAGACAAAGTTGAATCAGCTATGCTAAAACCCATTATTATGATCGTTTATAATAAAAAAGATAAAATATGTGAGATTTGATACGAACTGAGATTATAGACTAAAGCGAACAAATCATGTGATACTAACCACAAAAGTGACTAATAAACACATAGAACACATGTGAAGCATGTCTATAAATGCGACTCAAAATCTTCGCATCAGGACCCTAAAAAGGATCTTCCCCACGACGGCTTCTGAGCAGAACATGGCTTGGAGTGCTATGTGTCATACTGAGAAGTATCCGTCAGTCCAGACGACTACTTCTTCATCTTCCTATGGCCTTAGGACCATGTTGAGTAGTTGTTGGTCTCATATCAACAGGTAGATGATGGCACACCTATCAAAATATGCCATCTCGATGGACGGTATCTCTGAGAGTGTAGAAAACACATCTACCATCGAGGTCCTCGCTCTATGGGTTTGCTCATTGATCGAATAATAGTGATCACCCACTTCTCACTTTGATTCTTCAGATGAACCCTCAACTTGGCCTATAGATATTTCATCTTCATCTTTATCCGGGTCTAGCGGGGGTGAGGGAGTAGATGTATCTTCACCGCAGGCACTCTCTTATCCTGCTGGAGCCCCGTCAGTGGTTTTGTTGTCATCTCTTCCTCAAGCATTGTGGAGGGCCCACTGGAGGTGGATGAGGACAACGATCCAGAGGAGGATGGCGATGATGATGGTGGAGAGCCAGAGGCCGGTGGTGATGGTGATCTCCTGGGACATCTTGAGTGGGGGTGGATGTCCCTCTAATTGAGTCTTTCCTCGATGGCGTCAAGGCGTTGGAGTGCCACCTACATCATGTTATTCAACACCTCTAGTTGGTCGAGGAGACAAACTAGAGTCAGTAGCAGGAGCTCCTGTTCATTCAGCCTCCTTCGGAAGACCTGAAACTTGAGGGTTAGGGAAGCAAATGTAGTCGTATGATTGCTTATTACCTCCCTCAAGTTATCAAACTCGAAGCCGAAGGCCTATCCCAATGAGGAGGGGACTGCTACCGATCGGCTTCGGCTTCTTGTTGCACTCCTCACGTTGCCAGCATGGCCTGATGAGTATGCATCATCAATCGGGGCCGAGTCTATCTGGACTTTCCGCGAGGGCGTAGCTTTTGCATGAGGCATTGGCACCCTCGTGGTCACCTCGACCTCATCAGCTTGGGGTCGTGGAGAAGGTTGTGGAGTGGCCAGATGTTGATTGACCATCCAACTCTTGACATCCTCCTCCATAGAGATCGTCAACGTAGATGGTGGCAGTGTCAGTGTTGGCTATACATCCTTGAGCTCCGCCTCTAGGAGTTCAACGAATGCCTCATCGCTGGCATCTGGTTGCACCACTACCTCTGTCATTTGTCGTAGGGCTAAAGCTTCAGGCACTGCCACAGTGGCCTCCGCAGTTATGACCACATTAGCAGCCCCAGTGGCGTCGACGACCTCCCCGATGGTCTACACTTCTTGTGTAGCTGCGGCGGGCGTTGTTGTGGTTGTCATGGTTGGTTCAGTGGTGGCAACAACAACGACCACCGAAGTGATGGCTTCAGGTTGTGTGGCGATGGCAGTCAGCTCAGTGGTGGTGACAGGAAAGTCTTCAATGATGACTGCCGATGATTTGTCCTGCCGAGCATCGAGGGGTGCGGGCCTTCCTACAACGGCCATCCTTTCTTGGATGGTCCTGGTGGCGGCGTAAGTAGCTTCCACAGTCACAACTTCTATATCTGCTGCTGTGAAGACCAACTTCTCTACGTCGTAGTTGATGCAAAATGGGAGGGGCAGGAGGGTGTTTGTCCTCACGAACTTGTAGAAGAAGCGGCGACCCTCCTTCTTGATAATGTTTTCCCTTGTGAGGAACTTGATATTGATCATGTCGTCGCCTCTTATCCTTGACAGGATGCGTGGCTCTTTAGGGTACCCCAACCCTACCATGATTAAGTTGATGATCCCTCCCATATTGTATTCCTTGGTGGCATCCTTTATCAGATGCATCCTGTTTAGCAGGAATCACCCCAGGTTGATCATTCAGTCCTCCATCATATACCAAATGAGATGGAGCTCTTCAGTATATATATTGCTAGTCTCATACTTGCTAAAGAGGAGGTTTGCCACGATGTTGTGGATAATCTTGTAGAAACAGAAGTGGATCGCCGCCACCTTGCTCCCCGACTTGAAAGAAGATTCGTCAGTTAGCCTCCTCTAGAGTGAGACTGGGTTGAAGCCATCACCTTTGGTGATTAGGACACTATTTTTGAGAAGCTCCCTCTTAGCTTTGTTGGAGGAGAATATCTCATTGAGCAGCCTCTCTGAGATATCATGGTCGACGTTGTAGAGGTGCCCCTATAATCTGTCTGCCCCACCGAACCTTTTGGCCTCTTATGGTGTATTTGGGACTCGACAAAGGGATGAGATAAACTCTTTGGTGAGCTCAGTGTACGAGGCAGTGTAGCTGAAGCAGATCTTCTGTAGTTAAACGACTTCTAAGATGTTCGCTAGTCTGTCGAAGATGCCAAACTACTGGAAGGACGCCTTTGGTGTTCCTCATCTATGGGCATGAACCGGCCTGGTGAGTGGGCCAAGGCCTCCGGTTCCGCTGTCATTGTTGGGGCTGAGGCTGCTTCTCAGCCTCATATGGCCCAACTGTCTCAGGGTTTGGGCATTTCTACCCAATGGTGGCTTCATTTGTGGCCTCGGGGTTGACCCTTCGGCCTTGTTCGTCAACTTGGATGACAGTTTGTTTGGTGTGGTCCATTTCTACCATTTTTAAACAAAGGGAGTAAGTCAAGATGAATTTGATCAATCAAACTATTTTTCTCGATATTGGGTAGCGGGCTAAAAACAAGTGTGTCGCCCGATATGAGTTAGGTGATACAAGAAAAATTGATATCAGGCTGGGGCCCTGAGAAAAATACTTTCACGCAATATATGAATGTCTGACACCAGAAAGTCGATATCGAGCGAAGGCAAAAACACTGCACATGTGGGGTCATCACACGATAGGGCATGGGTGATCGGGAAAGCCGATATTGGGTGACTTTCTCAAAATTGATCTTACCTGGTAAGATGCCCGATAGGTGTGTCGTGCAATATGGGTGTCACACATCAAGGTTAAAAACACGATGCATCTGTAGCAGGGACGATGCGCACTGCGTCATGTCGGGCGATACTAGTTTCGCCCGACACGAGTCAAAGTTCTTACAAAATGAACTGAGCGATAGAGTCATCGTCGTGAGCTCATGATTTCTACCCAACATGAAAGTCTTTTGTAGTTGTATCACGCGACACGAGTGTCACGCGACACAGACCAGAGACTGATAAAACAAAGCGGCAAAGAAAACGATAGGCCTATCGCACGATAAGCAAAACTCGATACACGGTAAAAGGTTCTGCCCGGCATGGATCTAAACATGATAAGATTGCATGTGATACAAGTCTGGACGACACAGTCTGTGTGACACAGGTTGCACGATAGGGCGCCTCAGGTTTTACCTGTATCGGGCAAGAGGATGCTCGACACGCGACATGGTTGTTGGTAGAAGAAGGCCGACATGGGAGCTAGATAATCAAGATGGAACGCACAATATGAAAGAAGAAGCAGGTAACCTGGTAACTCGACAGAGTTAAACTTGAGTTACTATATATAGCCGGCTGTGGTCGGGGTAAAAGGGGTAAAACAAGGACATGTGTCACGTGAGGAGGCGAATCGCCTTCCGAAGCACAGTGAAATCAGTCTAATCTATCACGTCACAAGGATTTGAAGATGTCTCACATGGCAAAGATGTGTCGAGGGGAAATGGCGTGTCGCCCGATGAATATTTCCTGATGCACTTCTAACACGATATGAACTTTGCGTGACACATGCGTCATGCCACGTGTGATCCGTTGCATGGCACATCTGCCCAATATAGCTCTCGATCTTTTATCATGGGCGGTCATGCCAGTTGATATGGTTTGGGCGATAGGGCATCCCTATGCGCTTGTCGTGTGATAAGGCTAGGTGCCCGACACGCCACTCCAAAACCATGAAAGACCAAGACCAAGGTGCCACTCGACATGGTTCAAAGTGAGTCAGGCAAATACAGTTTTCATAAAGCATGTCACGTAGAGCAGAGAACAAAGGAAGGAAATATACATCTTTGCCCGATATGCCAAAAAAGGGCTAAAAACTAAAGCGAAAACAAGGATAGAAAAACGGTAAATCAGAAGGCACTTGATGGGTAAAACATCATTGGATTGAGAGTGAACTTTAGCCTCAGATAGTATTACTCACCAAGGCGATAAAACTAAGTCAGTGGCCCATAAAATGAGAGAGTCTGTGCACGTGGCGCGGTCACAGACTCGGGCCTTATTACAATAAGATTGTTCATAGTGTTCTTTGCTGAAAAAGGAAATATCATCCTATTCTAGGAACAAAAAACTCAGGTTGCCTCCCGAGGAGAGATATAGTTTTCGTCATCATCTTGACATCTTTGGATCTTGCTATACTGCTCTGGTTGGTGTAGCTTCAACATCCTACAGGGGTATCTCAGATCATCTCACAAAGGCTTCGTCTCATAGAACCTCTTCACTCTATGTCCCTTGACTAGAAGAACTTTTTCTGGATCATATTTATCATAAAGCTCCATCATCCCAGACGGATATATCTTTGCTACTATGAATGGTGCGGACCATCTGATCTGCAATTTTCCTGGAAAAAGCTGAATAAAATATTTAAATAACAAAACATTATCACCTTTGTTGACATCCTTATTCCTCAGGTGGGAATCATGCCAGAATTTGGCTCTTAGCTTGTATATCCTCACATTTTCATAAGCATGAAGCCTCAGCTCTTCAAGTTCTTGGAGCAGAAGAAACCTTTTCTTTTTGGATAGCATTGGGTCCATGTTGAGACATTTGATGGTCCAATATTCCTTATGCTCCAACTCAAAGGGCCGATGGCAAGATTTCCCATATATCAAGCAGTACGGTGTGGTGCCCAATGGCGTCTTGTAAGTTGTTCTATACGCCCAGAGAGCATCATCTAACTTAATTGACCAGTCCTTGTGAGACTTGCCAACTATTTTCTCTAAGATCTACTTGATCTGTCGATTGGAAACTTCAACATGTCTTGACATCTATGGGTGGTATGGCGTGGCGACTTTATGATGAACACCATATTTGTGCAATAGTGATTCAAACTACTTTTCTATAAAGTGAGATCCACCATCACTGATGACAGTTCTCAACACCCCAAACCTTGGAAAGATTATCTTGGTAAAGAGATTTATCATTGTTTTGGCATCACATGTGGTGGTGGGTATATCTTCCACCCATTTAGATACGTAATCAACTGAAACAAGGATGTATTTGAAACCATAGGAGGAGGGGAAGGGTCCCATATAATCTATCCCCACACATCAAAGATTTCTACCTCGATCCGTTCTGACAGTGGCATCTCATTTTGATGGGAAATGTTCTCAGTTCTTTGACATTCACTGTAGGACATGACATAAGCATGAGCGTCTTTGAAGAGAGTCAGCCAATAAAAGCCTGACTGGACCTTGATTGTGGTCCTTTCACCTCCTAGGTTCCCTCCATAGGGGAGGAATGACACTCAAATAGAATCTTCAGGGCTTCATCCTCTGATATACACCTTCTATGTAAACCATCATCACAACACCTAAACAACAAAGGGTCATCCCAGTAATAGTTCTTCAAATCAGAGAATAATTTCTTCTTCTGATTGTAGGACATTTCTGGGAGTAGTTGCTTGTAGGCCAGGTAATTGCAGAAGTCTGCATACAATGACCCTTCAAGGTCGGCCAAGTGGGAAACATAGATAGATTCATCGGCATAACTTTCATTTATTGGTAGTGGGTGGTCGTCCTCTACCCAGATCCTTGAAAGGTGGTCGACGACCATGTTCTCAACACCTTTCTTATCTATTATTTCATGACCGAACTCTTGTAACAACAACACCCAACACAACAACCTGGGCTTCACATCTTTCTTCTGCATTAAGTACTTGATGGCCTCGTGGTCAGTGTGAACTATCACCTTAGAGCCCATGAGGTAGGATCGAAACTTATCAAAAGCATATACAATCGCCAACATCTCTTTCTCACTAGTATTATAATTCAGTTGTGCCTCATCCAGGGCCTTCCTTGCATAAAAGATCACGTGGTGCTTTTTATCTTTCTTCTGACCAAGGACTGTGCCTATGGCAAAGTCACTGGCATCGCACATGAGCTCAAAAGGAAGATTCCAGTCGGGGGACTGGAGAATGGGTGTGGATACCAAAGCATCCTTCAGAGTGGAGAACACCTTCATGCACTCATCTGTGAAATCAAATTTCACATCTTTCATCAACAGATTGGAAAGAGGCTTTGTGATCTTCAAAAAGTCTTTGATGAACCGTCGATAGTAATTGGCATGACCTAAGAAACTTCGGATACTGGTCACATATGTGGGAGGAGGAAGCTTGGCTATCTCCTCCACATTGGATCGATCAACTTTGATACCTTTGCTAGACACCTTGTATCCTAGGACTATTCCTTCTTGCACCAAGAAGTGGCACTTTTCCCAACTTAGGGTAAGACTTTGCTCTTCACATCTCTTCATTACCAGATATAGGTTATTAAGGCAATCATCAAAGGAGCTGTTGTAAACACTGAAGTCATCCATAAAGACTTCCATTTTATCCTCCAAAAAATAGGTGAAGATGGCATTCATGCACCACTGAAAGGTGGCAGGTTCATTACAAAGCCCAAAGGCCATTCTTCTGGAAGCAAAGGTTCCATAGATGCAAGTAAAGGTGTTCTTTTCTTGATCGTCAGGGTGAATAGGGATCTGGTAGAACCCTGAATACCCATCCAACCAACAAAAGTAGGAATGATGGGCCAGGCACTCCATCATCTGATCAATGAATGGGAGGGGGAAATGGTCCTTGCGGGTGGCGGTGTTGAGTTTTTGGTAATCAATGCACATACGTCAGTCGATCACCGTCTTGGTAGAAACATCGACTCCATTATCTCCTTTGACCAACATTATACCTCCTTTCTTTGGGATGACTTGAATGGGACTTACCCACATACTATCACTGGTGGCGTAGATTATTCCTGCATCTCAAAGTTTCACCACTTCTTTACTAACCACTTCTCAAAACTTCTCATTCAGTTTCCTCTGGGGCTGGGCATACAACTTGGAGTCCTCTTCTAGGTAGATCTTGTACATACACACAGAAGGACTGATCCCCCATAGGTCTCTAATTGAGTAACCTAGGGCCTTTCTCCATAGCCTCAACTCCTCAAGAAACTGATCTTTTTGGCTATCAGTCAACTCTGAGTTGATAATCACCGAATTCATCTTCTGCTCATCTAGAAAATGGTATTCTAAGCCTCTCGACAAAACTTTCAACTTGGGCGGGGTATCCTTCTCTTGTTCATCAGTGGGGTCTTTATGGAGGGCAGCGTACATAACTGTCTCCACAAGGGCTTCTTCTTCAGACGAACTTTCAACTTCCAGAAAACCAGCAATTCCTTGACCTCTAGATCCTCGACCTCTTGTGCCTCACCTGATAGAGTGCACATCAGTGGATCCACCATGGCCTTTTCTTCCCTTACTTCATTGCATAGCTACTGATGGCTTTCAATGAAATAAGAGGATTCAAAGAATGAAGGGGTTTTCATACAATCTTATTGGGTTTTAGGGGAGACAGAGAAGGCAGCGGAAACAAAAATTTTCTCCCCAAACCCGGAACAAGGAAACACGTCAACGTCTATATAATAGGAAAGGATGGTTTGTGGAATCATACCTTGTCCCGAGGCTTGCTCGGCGACAATACCTTGAGCCTTGCACGGTCTTCAAATCCGGTCTTTGACGGTGTCTGTGTAGCTCCTGGTCGCACTGGGACTGACGACTCCTACTCGTACCGGACTGTCAGATGACAGTTGTCCTCCTGAGCGGCAGAAACCTCCCGCCTCTGAAGTAGTCCACACGGACCACCTGTAACTCCACACTCCTTGTCCCACAAGGAAGTGGAAGGAGTCACGCCCTCCTGTTGACGTACTAGTCGCCAACACACTCTCCTGCCTCCAGTTACAACTGTAGTTGTCTTTCCCTTGATGTGCCTCCCTTTGCGGGTAGCACTTGCTCGGGCTCTCTCTGGGTTACCAAAACCAGATAGAATGACAACTTTGCAGAGTAACTGGTTGCACTGAGTTGTACTTTGAGAAGCCCCCAATACCCCTATATATAGGAGGTTCATGGGACAAGGTTCTCCATCTTGGGCAATGCGGGACTAAAAGAAGGAGTAGAAGGGTTCGAGATTTTCCACAAAAGCAACCAACTCGCAACCTGAACTGATCGATTCACAAGTGAACCGATCGGTTGGGGACCTGAACCGGTCGGTTGACACCTCAACCGATCGGTTGGGACCCTTGAACCGGTCGGTTCACAAGTGAACCGGTCAGTTGGTGGTCCTGGTCGGTTCCCGATTGACTTTCCTTCTTTTGTTTCTAATTGGTATCGAATACCAATCCTATTTCCAATCAAATTGGGAAATTGAAATGAAAGGAAAATTCTCACCAATCCTACTTTCCCAACTTGCTCGGTTGCACCAGTTGAATCGATCGTTTCAACACTTGAAGCAATCGGTTCACTCTGGGATTGAGCCGATCAGATTAACACTTGAGTCGACCGGTTTAGCAACCTCAGCCGACCGGTTCAACACTTGAACCGATCGGTTGGGAGTACAGGTTGTGCAGAATCAGTCAATTGTGATTTCAATCAATTCGATACTCCAATCAATGTGTCCAACACCTTGAACATTATGATATTGAGCTATCAATTAATTGAGTGTTTAATTGAACTACTAAACTCCTTTAGTAATCAATCTAAACATTTCTTGTGGACAAAACTCCTCTTCCAGGTTAAATCCTATGTGTGTGACCCTGCAGGTCCATTTCACGTTGGCAGTGAAAGTCCATAACACTTATGACTTCACAAGCAAAGAGCGGTGCCTAGTCACACATCAATGCTACCCAAGTGAAAGTAGAAAGTTGGAGAACAACTTTCAATCCTACAATCCATGAATGGTGTTACAGTGAATGTATAATTCCTTTGTCACTGATATCCCAAATGAACTCGAGGCATGGAACAATCATCATGTCAACGTTCATTCACTTTCTTGATCTCAGAGTAGATTGGAAGAGATATGTATGACATCATTATCACATACTGATTCACACATGCGTGCACGCCTTTCTCAATCCTACTCATCAAGTGGCCATGGATATCAAACTCCCTCAGGAGGGACAAATCCCATATCTATCACTCACCCCTCAAAAGCCCCATGTGTCAAAGCCACCCAATCATCACCTTTATAACAACCCATGTTTCAGGACTGCGTTTGATGATGTCAAAGTGTACCCAACGACATGTGTTGACTGCAGTGATTTCAGGTCTAAGAATCACACTCACCACCATCACTGTGAGTACTGACTGTGACTACCATGTCATGGTTCCATGTGTCAAACTCATGGTGGGTCTGTCCAGTACACTTGTTCTCTAACAAGTACCTATGTGTTTGGTTTGATATCTCTATATCATGACTAATGAGATTCTATCATCAACCAACACCACAATCTAGTCTTGTGTGTCATTGTTGTCTATCTACCTTCCACAATGACATCCGACTAGGGACATAACAAGAGTGCACAAACTCTTAACATCCGTATGATCTCATTGTTCAGGTCATGAATTTGAAGGCATACGTCATTGAGTATTGTCATTCTCTAGACATTCAATCTGTTCTATCATTATCTCATATGATTGAACCAGAAAGAATTGGAAGATTGCCTTTGTTGTTTATCAAATCAATCATAATGTATCCCACCAATCATCCCATGATTGGCTCTTAGGGAATACATTCTAACAGACTCCCACTTGCACTGTGAGCCAATCACTCTTGAATCATATTCATAGTGATCTTCAAACATGTCCCACATGTTATTGTGCTCTACTGCTAACATAGTGAGTAATGGCAACACCTTGCCAAAGTTAGTATAAATTGCATGTCTGTCATCTCTTCACTGTACGTCACACGTATGAGATGGAGTTTCCGTAATATGCGATCTACTATTCCTTTGCTAACATTTAGCCACATTGCATGATCAAGGATTCCATACTTGTCATTAATGAGCGGAATATCTATAAGTTCATATCATGAGCTTCCAGATCCATATAGTATCCATTGTTGTTCTCTAACACACGGATACTCGACATTTCCTTTTAAGTGGCTTTATTGGAACACTTCCAATTATTAACAAACTTTCACTTTTATACATCCTATGTATATTTTGCGATTAATTTTCTATCCTTTCGGAAGTTCTCATCAATGTAACTCTTTACATCGAACTCTTCCTTATCTCCATAGAACTAGTACTTCACAAGTACTTATCAAGTTCTTATGGTATTCCAGTAACCCTTACTGGAAGTACACAGACATCCACTCGTCATGTCTCACATACGAGTTATCAAGATGTGCACATCATATTGTCATGTCGTACATATAAGATGATGAATGCATTTTATTCTTGCCATGTCCATACATGCAAGATAATGGGATGATTAAATACATGATAGATCCATATCTATTCTTAGTGTTCCCATTCTTCATAAGAATTGGACACTTGGCCTTGGGATACTAACTCCATGTAGTATGGACAAGTTTTCTCCCACTTAATCTGTGCATACTGAACACTTCAGTACATATTGCCAATGTATGCTCTCTCTTTTCAGGTCAAGAGATTTTTCAAGAACTATCTCTATAGATCTCTATTCCTATCACATAGGAAACATCTCTATCTTCCTTAAAGATTATTTCCACTTTTGGATTTCCATTTTAGAACATTTCCATTTCACATCACATGTGAAATGTGAACACTCTCCCACTAAATCACAAATCCCTTCTTTATCTTTGACATATGAGTCAAACCCTTTGACTATATCATCAAAGTAAAGATCCGATTTTGAGTTGCTTGTACTCAATCAATCACATTGATTAGTCCATTGTAACTTATAGACTTCATTTGCATTAGTGGATTCAAAAACCTTATAGTTTGTGTCACGTACACATCCTTATTTTATTCCTCATAGGAATGCGGTTTTAGTATCCATATGCCAAATGTCTTGGTCATTAAGTTGCAATCAACAAGCATCATCCTTCTCAAAATGGTATCCATGTGTCTTAACACTTAACACTCATTTGCACTTGTGGATTTCATCCAATGAGTGCTACCATCAAGGTCATACCTTATGGTTCACATGGACGTCATTTAGGATGTAATGGTCATAAACCATATCTCAAAATTCGATTCCTCATATTTATCTAGATACTTGACTCATCACATGAACAACTTATCACATAAATAATTGAGGTGTATCTGTTAAGTATATAAGTACTCACAACCCTTGTGATTCTTAATACCTTTTATTAGTGTGGGGTATTCTTTTATTAAGAAGAATTTAGTTAGTCGATAATCATTCTCTAACTCCTTAGAGTATGATTCCTTCTTGATTTAGACATCACCATGCCTTAATCATGAGTTCACTATGATACACTATCACAATCACTCATAAGGATCTCAAACATTTGGTCCAAGTATTTCATTCATTGATCTCATCAAGAATTAACACTTTATCAAATTTGTACTTCATCTATGATAATCTTGAACACTTCAAGATATTCATATTGGTATTTCTCTAAACACCATTAGAAGTATTAGCATTTGTTCTAATAGGTATGTAAATACATCATATGTATTATACCTAATAGGATAATCATTCTCCCACTACCTTTAGTGAAGATTGATTAATCATGTCCAAGATATTCATGTCTCTTAATGGTTCTCTAACCAAAAGAGTCTAGATTTATCCATCATATGGAAACTAGAAATGAATTTCTCATGATTGATGCTAATTTGGTTGTTTGAGTTATCTATAACTTTTAGGTATCATTTTATCTTATGCATATCAAATAACACAAGATAAACAAGGCATTGCCACAAAGATCATATCTTTAAGATTGAAAACTCAACTTTATTAATTGCCATCATTGTCATACAATATGCAAAAATAAAGTGTTTCTATCTATTGGAAAAAATGAAATAGCAGTTCATAATTGTATTACATGCCTTATAGGCTGAAAATAAACTAAAGTACTCCAATCTATGGCGGAAACACTTGCCCCAATTAAGAGTTCTTTACACTTTACATCTTGGTATCATATACCTCAAAAAGTGTTACAAGTTTACTTTCATGACACCTTTAAGTAGAGACATCAGTCGCCTCCTTCTTCTTTTGTTCTTCCAGATAGAGAGGACAATTCCTTTTCCAATGTCCTGGCTTTTGACAATGGTGGCAATTTCCTTTCTTGGTCACGCCTCCCTTGGCCTTGAGAGCTGAAGATGGCTTGGACTCCTGGCTAGCATTAGAACCTTTCTTAGCTTTTCCCTTGCCCTTACGCTTGGACTTGCCTTTCTTGCTTGTGATCACCATCACCGGCTTAGGCTTGTCCTTCTTCATATGTATCTCGGCTGTCCTCAACATGCCCAACAACTCTGACAGTGGCCTATCAAAGTTGTTCATGTTGTAGTTCATCACAAACTGATTGTATGATTCTGGAAACGATTGTAGTATCATGTCAGTAGCCAACTCTTGGCTCAGTGGAAATCCCAGTCTCTGCAGGTTCTCCACATACCCAATAATCTTGAGTGTGTGAGGACCAACTGGATCTCCTTCTGTCATGACACACTTGAACAACGCCCTAGAAACATTGTATCTCTCTTGCCGTGCCTGATCTTCATACATGTTCCTGAGATGTTGAATCATCTCAATGACACCCATGTTCTCATGCTGTCTCTGCAACTCATGGTTCATAGAACATAACATCAAGCACTTTGCATCAATGGCATCATCAACATGCTTCTTGTAAGCATCCCTTTCTGCCTTTGGTGCATTAGGAGCGGGTTCCTCTGCAATTGGAGTATCCAGGACATAGAGCTTACGCTCTTGAGTGAGAACAATTCTCAATGTCCGATACCAGTCGTGGAATTTTGTCCCATTAATCTTGTCCTTGTCAAGGACCGATCGCAAAGAAAAGTTGTTGTTGTTTGTTGCCATTTGAACTACAAAAGGAAATATGCAATTTTAGTCCAAAAACTCATTTTTGACTTATTTGATTGATTTGAAAGTTTGAAGATATAATTAGGCCTTTAATTAATTATCGCTCCCACTATTTTACTTCAAATTGATAGCCCTCACCATCAATTTAGAAGATTGCATCGTACAACCTTCTAGTGGGCAAGATCCTGAAATCCTCTAAGTCATGAGTCATCTTTGGCTGATCGCCCACAACTTAGATCTCTCAGGTAGGCAACTTTTGCCAATTGCATCATATGCAACTCTTGATGAGATGTCATATGCAACTCCTTGCCATGATCATCTCCATGCCTCAAGATGCTAGATCCTATCTAGGTCACCTTGTTAAGTCTGACCCAAAGCAAACACGATGAATGTGCACCCTGCTTGGGCAGACCCACACATTCATCCTTCACGCTTCCACGAGATATACGGTGCACCACGCTTGGGCATGCCCACACTTGGTCGATCAAGCTTTTTACATGTGTCGCATTTGGAAGGCATCTAAAACTTAATATTTAATGAGGTATTTGGTTTTTATATACATATACATATCCAATCACCACAATACATAGTATGTATCATATACATGCTATATCCCACATAAAACATGCACAAACGATAAAAATCGATGATTATGGCCATCCTAATGTGATTCCTTGAGCCAAGAGGAATCACGGTCATCTAGGTCTACATCACATGCAACCTTTACAAGATGAACTTCTGTGCCTTGCCATCCGAGTTGATCAACTCATCATATGAATGATCTACCCTCTCTGGCCGGTCGTCTGGTGCCACCAGCCGATCGGTTGGCTCCTCCAACCGATCGGTTCGCCTGGACGTCGTGCATCTCTTCATGTCTGCCACCTGCTCGCCTCACTCCTCGAACCGATCATCAATCGATCGGTTCACTCCTTGAACCGATCGTCTGGAACATCAACCGATCGGTTCACGCCTTGAACCAATCATCTCAGCTGTCGTCTTGATGTCTGCCTTTCTTTTACATAACATGAAATAAAATCTATCCTAATTTTACATTGCTTAAAAGGGAAACCTCGAGTTACATTCGGGTGGAGCAAAGGTAGGAAAGAATCTCGAATTATTTTGAGTTACATCAGGAATAGGAGAGGGAAGATCAGTGCACAGACCGAGATGCAAGCAACCACACACAACCAATCACAGATAGGGTTTATTGGCCATAACCATGATATACATCCACCACAAAACTCATTTAAGGGCGACGCGTATCGAGTGCATTAATAATACATATCATATATGTAATTGGGATTTGTGGATTTAGGATTGGACATGCATAAAGCCAATTTTATTCGCATCGTATGCAATAAATAAAGGTGATAAACCAAAATCGATCATATCGATATTCCTAAAATATAGAGCAGTTGACGTGGCTCTGATACCACTATTGGGTTTTAGGGGAGACAGAGAAGGCAGCGGAAACAAAAAATTTCTCCCCAAACCCGGAATAAGGAAACATGTCAGCGTCTATATAATAGGAAAGGATGGTTTGTGGAATCATACATTGTCCCGAGGCTTGCTCGATGACAATACCTCGTGCCTTGCCCGGTCTTCAAATCCAGTCTTCGACGGTGTCTGTGCAGCTCCTGGTCGCACCGGGACTGATGACTCCTACTCGTACCGGACTGTCGGATGACAGTTGTCCTCCTGAGCGGCAGAAACCTCCTGCCTCTGAAGTAGTCCACACGGACCACCTGGAACTCCACACTCCTTATCCCACAAGGAAGTGGAAGGAGTCGCACCCTCCTGTTGACGTACTAGTCGCCAACACACTCTCCTGCCTCCAGTTGCAACTGCAGTTGTCTTTCCCTTACTGCGCCTCCCTTTGCAGGTAGCACTTGCTCGGGCTCTCTCTTGGTTACCAAAACTAGAGAGAACGACAACTTTGTAGAGCAATTGGTTGAACTGAGTTGTACTTTGAGAAGCCCCCAGTACCCCTATATATATAGGAGGGTCATGGGACAGGGTTCTCCATCCCGGCCAATGCGGGACTAAAAGCAGGAGTAGAAGGGTTCGAGATTTTCCACAAAAGCAACCAACTCGCAACCTGAACCGATCGGTTCACAAGTGAACCAGTCAGTTGGGGACCTGAACCGGTTGGTTGACACCTCAATAGATCAGTTGGGACCCTTGAACCGGTCGGTTCACTAGTGAACCGGTCAGTTGGTGGTCCTGGTCGGTTCCCGATTGACTTTCCTTCTTTTGTTTCTAATTGGTATCGAATACCAATCCTATTTCCAATCAAATTGGGAAATTGAAACGAAAGGAAAATTCTCACCAATCCTACTTTCCCAACTTGCTTGATTGAACCAGTTGAATCGATCGTTTCAACACTTGAAGCAATCAGTTCACCCTGGGATTGAGTCGATTGGCTCAACACTTGAGTCGACCGGTTCAGCAACCTTAGCCGACCGATTCAACACTTGAACCGATCGGTTGGGAGTATAGGTTGTGCAAAATCAGTCAATTGCGATTTCAATCAATTCGATACTCCAATCAATGTGTCCAACACCTTGAACATTATGATATTGAGCTATCAATTAATTGAGTGTTTAATTGAACTACTAAACTCCTTTAGTAATCAATCTAAACATTGCTTGTGGACAAAACTCCTCTTCCAGGTTAAATCCTATGTGTGTGACCCTGCAGGTCCATTTCACGTTGGTAGTGAAAGTCCATAACACTTATGACTTCACAAGCAAAGAGCGGTGCCTAGTCACACATCAATGCTACCCAAGTGAAAGTAGAAAGTTGGAGAACAACTTTCAATCCTACAATCCATGAATGGTGTTACAGTGAATGTATAATTCCTTTGTCACTGATATCCCAAATGAACTCGAGGCATGGAACAGTCATCATGTCAACGTTCATTCACTTTCTTGATCTCAGAGTAGATTGGAAGAGAGATGTATGACATCATTATCACATACTGATTCACACATGCGTGCACACCTTTCTCAATCCTACTCATCAAGTGGCCATGGATATCAAACTCCCTCAGGAGGGACAAATCCCATATCTATCACTCACCCCTCAAAAGCCCCATGTGTCAAACCCACCCAATCATCACCTTTATAACAACCCATGTTTCAGGACTGCGTTTGATGATGTCAAAGTGTGCCCAACGACATGTGTTGAGTGCAGTGATTTCAGGTCTAAGAATCACACTCACCACCATCACTATGAGTACTGACTGTGACTACCATGTCATGGTTCCATGTGTCAAACTCACGGTGGGTCTGTCTGGTACACTTGTTCTCTAACAAGTATCTATGTGTTTGGTTTGATATCTCTATATCATGACTAATGAGACTCTATCATCAACCAACACCACAATCTAGTCTTGTGTGTCATTGCTGTCTATCTACCTTCCACAATGACATCCGACTAGGGACATAACAAGAATGTACAAACTCTTAACATCCGTATGATCTCATTTTTCAGGTCATGAACCTGAAGGCATACGTCATTGAGTACTGTCATTCTCTAGACATTCAATCTATTCTATCATTATCTCATATGATTGAACCAGAAAGAATTGGAAGCTTGCCTTTGTTGTTTATCAAATCAATCATAATGTATCCCACCAATCATCCCATGATTGGCTCTCAGGGCATGCATTCCAACAAATCTCTGATATTGAAGTCGATAGGATCTCATCCAACCCTAATCATAATCATACCTACCTCTACATCGATGAGGGCCCAGTCAGTTTCTAGGAAAGGTTTCCCAAAGATAATAGGGCATCTAGGATCTTCTACTGTATCAATCAAAACTATATCACATGGTATAAAGAACTGCTTGACTCGAATGGGAACATCCTCAACCACTCCGACTAGCTTGGTAAAGGTGTGATCAGAGATCTAGATCCTCATGTTCGTGCTTACCATATAAGTGAGACCAATCCTCTTAGCAAGGGACAAGGGCATCAAGCTGATGCTTACCCCTAGGTCAGCCAGACCTTTACGGGTTATGTTATCCCCAACTTGAAAGGGGATGACAAAGGCCCCATGATCTTTCTTCTTTGATGACATACTTGCTTTAACGAAGGAACTAGACATATGTGCCATATTTACGGTCTCAACATCTTTGCCTCTCTTCTTCCTTGAAGTCAGATCTTTCAGAAACTTGGCATAGGTAGGCATCTCCTCAATGGCATCCAGAAACGGGATGTCAAGGTGCAGTTTCTTGATAGCGGCCATAAACTTCTCGTATCTCTTTTTTAGTTAGGCCTTCACCAACTTATGTGGGAATGGTACGTGGGGTGCGTACTTGTCTGGACGTTCTTCAGAAGAAATGCCATTGGCTCTTTCTTTGGTCACTTTCCTCAACCTTGCTGGGACTTCCTCTAGTACCCCTTGGATAACCTCCTCAGTTGGTGTTGTCACTGTTGTCGCTTCCTTTTCAATGACTGGTTGTACCACTGTTCTTGACCGTAAAATGCCCATCTTTGCGGTCTCATGTCCATGGGGATTTGTTTTGGTATTGGAGAGAAAACATCCCACCTGATGATTGATGGTCTGGGAGAGGCTCGCCAGCTATTGGTCAATCTATTTATTATGTTGTTGGAGCTCCCCTATCTGGGCTGAAAAGCCTCCTATCTACTACTGCATCAATTTTAGCAAAGTTGTGCTATCAACAGAACTTTTATGCATCTTCTCATTCAGGTCATTCTGCTTCTTAGCAAAGGACATCAACTCTGTCATCATAGATGATCTATGCGGCTAGTTTTATTGGAAGGTTCATTGTTGTTGTAACCCTTTTTGACGTTGCTGATTCGATTGTCCTCCCAAGGGATTCCCACTTACCAGTTGATGGGAATTCTTAGCTGCGCTTGTGTTTTCGTAGGAGAAACTAGGGTGATCAGGGCGTTGGTACTGGAAAAAACTGACATTCTCTATATTGTCATCATCAAGATCTCCCTGAGCGGATGTGTATAGGAAGAAGTCAGACAGGTGGTCTGGCTCTCCATAAGTGATAGAACTTCTCACCGCTTCCTGCCTTACTTTTCCTTTATAACCCAGTTTCTTTAGGGTTTGGACATCGGTTACTATTTTTTCTAACTTATCCGTAAGGGCTTCCGTCGCTTTGGATTATCCCGGAGTGGTATGACTCATAGACTCTCGGTCGTACTCGCTGTCCTGCTGATTAGTGGCCATGTTATCAATAATTTCCCTGGCCCTCTGGGCACTGAGTCCTAGAAAATCACTACCAGCTGTAGCATTCAGGGATTTCCTCTTGGTAGCACACACCCCATTATAGAATGTGGTGATCATCTTAGGTTTGGAAAACCCATGATGTGGGCATTCCCGCTGGTAACTTTAAAACCTCTCCCAGGTCTCGTGTAGGTTTTCTGAGGGTTTCTATGAGTACCTCGGTATCTTGTTCTGACACTTGATTCTTCTTTCAATGGGGAAGAACTTGGCGATAAACGCGTTAGCGAGATGCTCCCAATCGGGAAGACTCCCATCTTGCAGACTTGTGTACCATTCCAATGCTTTATCTCTCAGAGAGGAAGGGAAGTGTTGGATGTAGATGAGTGTTATCAAAACTATATTGATCTTAAAGGTGTTGCAATTCCTTTTGAAAGTTGTGAGATGGTTGTACGGGTTTTCTTCAGTAGTGTTCCCGCCAAACCGGTTATATTGTAGCAGCTGGAGGAAAGAAGGCTTCAACTCAAAGTTGGTAACATTGAGGGGTTGCATAACCACTAGATTCCTTTCTTCATTTGCCCAGACTTGGACGAATGAGCACAGGGAGCGGGCTTCCAGTGGTTGCTCAGCCATGACTTGTATGAAGCGAAGATGACTTGAAAAGGTGAGAGAGTACCTGGAAAGAAAGAAAAGTGTAAAGGTATTGATATGATGTATAAATTACGTGCAGTAAATATGTGCAGTATTATATGCATATGTACAAGGTTTTTGGCAAAGTGCAAGCAAAACTCAAGTTCGTAGAACAGTTTTCATTGCCTATCCCCGACAACGGTGCCAAAAAGCTGACGAGCCTTAAACATGGGTCCAAGAATGGAGTCATGTCTAGGTTATCTGTCTTTAGAAATTTATAATACCTGAATGTTTAAGACCTCCTGCAACTAGCACAGGGTCAAAATAGTTTATGGTTGAACATAGGGATAAGAAGAATGGTGTTTCAGAACACAAGTTTTACTTATCTAAGCACGTCGAAAAAGGTCGAAGGATAAGGTTTTGATAAACAAAAAACCTATCTCCAAGGGGAGTTACCAGAAGAATTAATGTTTTAAGGTTTAGCAATTTTTATAGAGGTTTTGTATATTGGAAATCGAGGAGATAAAACTATCATTGGAGTAAAGAACGAAGGAGGAAAACTTAAACATAATAGGAGGTAGTGTAATACATCATGCATCCTCTTCTCTCAAAGAGGATGCCTCTGACTATGCACCAATTCTCTGTCTTAAGAGTAGTGGACATAGACTTTAGAAGAAAGATATGTCTTGGCAACCCTGATCCTAGGTACTCGCATACACCCAAATCAGACCAAACTCTAGAGTTTACGACATCCTTCTCTCGAAGGAGTTGAAATGAGAAATGCGATTTGATAGCTAGTCAAAAGTGTGCTCCATATAGAAAAGACTAGAGTTCAGATGCTATAAAGAAATCATCCAAAAAAAGGAACCATACACAAAACAATATGAGATAAGCTCCACAAATCCCATAAGCATAAGGAGATAAAAGGTTTAGTTACAATGCAATGGTAAACGAAACTAAATTGCTGAAATAGGGAAGAGAAGTATCAGCCTCCTTGATGTAGGGGGTTGATATACACAACAACAAACCCATAAGGTACTTCTAACCCGGTACTGGGCAGGAGCCCTATCGGGATATGCCCATGTCGGGTTCTTGACTGTGTCAGGTCATGAATCGTGGTGGGTAGGGGTGTATCGGGAAAGGACTCCCTACCCAATATGGCGGTGTCGGGTGGTCGGCCCTCTCGGGTGACATACCTTGACAGATAGGCCATATCGGGTTGGGTGTCGTGTCGGCTTAGCTTTATCTTAGGTTCTTGGATTCTCGTTTCGAGCATGGTTGGACAGACTATCTCAGGTTGAGACCTAGCTAGCAGCTTGGCACGTTGGAGTGGCCTTGATGATCGTATCATGCTGCTGTGGCTACCGAGATGGGATCTAAGTGAACTCCTCCCGTCCCTCTCAGGTTGGGGTTGTGCCCACCTAGTATCGCCCGACACGCCTGGGGACTTGACGCACTAGCTCCTTTTTGCTCTCAAAGTTAGCTCGTAGGGTTCTGACTCGTCCCATCGAAGCCCTGTAGATGCTATTTATAGGCAGTGGCTGGTAGGGGTTGCGGTCCTCATTGGGACACATGTCCTTTGTCTACTTCGTCCTCATGGCTTTGGGAGAGGGTCGACATGTCAATTGCCCGGCACGCTCGGCGGGGGTCGTCACATGCCAGGTTGCAAGTAAATCATGCTCGATCGTGTCAGTTAAAGGCTCTGGCGGGCTGCTACATCGAAGGGTGGCTGCGTCATGTGATAGACTCCATCAGGCAGGAGGGTCATGGTGGGCAAGGCTCCTTGTCAGGTAAATAGTGTGATGTCCATCAGAGTCTCCCCACACGACACACCCATGTCAGGTTTCTGCCATATCAGGCAGTGACCGTGACGGGTAAGGGGAGTGTCACTTCGCCATTAGAAGGGCTGGGGTAGTTAGCTTGTTATAGATGGGCTGGGACGGGCCCATTAGCATTCTTTTGGTGGAAAAATGAGAGAAACTCTATAGAAGATAGGAAATATTGTCAGGAGCATAGTGTGGATTATTTCTATGCAATAAATAAGATTAAACGGAGAGGAAGACAGTTTAGGAGGCAGTTTTGATAGTAAAATATAAGCTCTAGCAGCCATAAAATGGGTGTTATCAATGTTATTGAGGTTAAATTTACTACTTCCTAATCATGGGTACTAGATAGTGGATGTGGATCACACATTTTCTCAAATGTGAAGGATCATAAAATAAGTAGACCTGTAGAGAAAGGTGAGGTAGAACTATGAGTTGCAAATGGCACAAGAGTTGCAGGCAACGTAGTTGGAACCTGTGAGTTATCTCTACAAAGTGGGCTAGTAATAGAGTTAGAGAACTGCTATTATGCACCAACCATTAATAGGAACATCATATCTATATCTTGTTTGAACAAGAACAGATTCAAATTTCTTATAAAGAATGGATGATGTTCTATTAGTAAAGATGGGATCTTTTATGGAAGTGCCCCAATGTCTTATGGTCTATACTTTACATATCAAGATACAAGAATATATGACATAAATAACAAAATACAAAAACTCAATGACTCAAACAAAACTTACCTTTGGTGTTGTCGTCTAGGGCACATAAATGAGAACCACATATCTAGACTCGTAAAGATGGTTATCTGGACTCTTTTGATTTTAAATCAATAGAGACATGTGAATCTTGTTTGTTGTGTAAGATGACCAAGACTCCCTTCATTGGAAATAATGAAAGGGCTAGTGATCTATTATGACTCATATATATATATTGATGTCTATGGACCTTTTAGAACAACTACTAGAGGTGGGTATCAATACTTCATAACCTTTGTTGATGATTTCAGTAGGTATGGCTATGTTTACCTGATGAAACATAAGTCAGAAGATCTTAAAAAGTTCAGAGAGTTCATGAATGAAGTACATAACCAACATGGTAAAATTATTAAGGCACTTAATTTTGATCGAGGTGGAGAACACTTGAACCAAGAGTTTGAGAACCTTCTTTGAGCCCATGGTATTGTATCACAATGGACTCCACCTGGAATGCTACAACATAATGATGTATCAGAAAGAAGGAATCACACATTGCTAGATATGGTGCATATGATGAGTTTTACTGATGTTCCAACTTCATTCTGGGGGTATGCTCTTAAAACCACTACATATACACTAAATCAAGTACCATTTAAATCGGTTCAAAAGACACCATATGAGAAATGGTATGGGAAGTGTCCCGATGTGTCTATTATGAAGATTTGGGGATGTGAAGCTTATGTTAGAAAAATGTTTTTTGAAAAGCTTGAACCTAAGTCTGATAAATTTTATTTTATTGGATATCCTAAGGAGACTAAATGATATTACTTTCATTCCAAATCTGACAACAAAGTGTTTGTTGCCAGTGAGGTTGTATTCCTAGAGAAGGAATTTATTTCCAAAGTAAATAGTGGGAGGAAAGTGGAACTCAAAGAGGTTCAAGACCAATAAGAGATCATTGAACCAATAGATGTACAAGAGGAGCAAAGAGAATCATAAAATGTTATGAAATATCACATTCCTCAAATAACTTAGGAACCTCATAGATCTAATAGGACATGACTTGAACCTGAGAGATTTGGATATTTGTAACTCAGGAAGGCGGGGTCATAGATGATGATCCAACAACCTATATAGAATCTATTGACAGACCAGAGTCTGAGAAATGGTTTGAGGCCATGAGATCTGAGATGGAATCCATATATGGAAACAAGATATGGACCTTGGTGGATCCACTTGAAGGGGTAAAACCCATAGGGTGCAAGCGGGTCTTCAAGAAGAATACATACATGGATGGTAAAGTACAAACTTATAAGGGAAAATTGGTTGCAAAGGGTTTTGGACAAGTTCAAGGTGTTGACTATGACAACACCTTTCATCCAGTGGCCATGGTTAAGTTCATCATGATCATGCTTGCTATTACAGCTTATCATGACTATGAGATTTGGCAGATGGATGTTAAAACCACATTCCTTAATGGGAATCTTCTTGAGGATGTGTATATGACACAAAATGAGGGTTTTATCAATCCAAAGGATGCAAATAAAGTATGTAAGCTACAAAGGTCAATCTACGGATTGAAGCAAGCATCTTAGAGCTGGAATCTTCATTTTGATGAGTCAGTAAAAGAGTTTGGCTTTGTTCGAAATGAAGATGAACCTTGTGTGTACAATAAGGTTAGTGGGAGCATGGTATTATTCCTCATATTGTATGAGGATGACATAATATTGATGGGGAATGACATCCCTACTTTACAAAAGGTATATATATGTCTTGGAAATACATTCTCTATGAAATACTTGGGAGAAGAATCCTACATCTTGGGGTTAAAGATCTATAGAGAAAAAATCAAGAAGGCTTCTTGGACGAAGTCAAAGCACATACATTGACAAAGTGTTGAAGCAGTTCAGCATGGAGAACTCAAAGAGAGGAAACATGCCCATGTTGCATGGAGTTGCCATGTTTAAAGTTTAATGTCCCCATTCTTGTAAAGCAAGGGAGAACATGAGTATGATTACATATGCGTCGAAAATTGGATCCATCATGTATGTGATGTTTGTTGTACACCCATCTAGATGTCTCATATTCTTTGAGCATGACGAGCAAATATCAATCAGATCTAGGTGATGCTCATTAGATAGCTGTGAAGAACATCCTCAAATACTTGATAAGGACTAAGGACCAGTTCTTAGTCTACGGTGAAGAGGAAGAGTTGGTGGTAAGAGGTTACACTAATGCAAGCTTACATACTGACAAAGATGATTACAAATCATAATCAGAGTTTGTGTTTTACCTAAACAATAGAGCTATGAGTTGGAAGAGTTACAAGCAAGAGAAAGTTGTTGATTCAACAACAGAGGCTGAGTATATTGTTGCATTGAATGCAACAAAGGAGTGTGTATGGATCAAGAAGTTCATTATAGAACTTGGGATCATTCCAAGCGTCATCGACACAATCAAGATATATTGTGACAATAATGGACCTATTTCACAAGATAAGAAACCTAGATCGCATCAACACTCAAAGCATATACAAAGGTGGTTCCATCTCATACGAGAGATCCTACAAGAAGGAGATGTAAGATTTGCAAAGTACTGACTAAGAAGAATGTTGTTGATCCGTTAACAAAGGCACTTTCACAGTAGAAGCATGATGGTCATGTTAGGCCACTCCAAATAAGATTCATGGGTGATTAGCTCTAAGTGAAAGTGGGAGTCTATTGGTATGTATGCCTAGATATCCAATCATATGATGATTGTAATGGCATAACTTGTAAATGGTTTGATTAATAATAAAGGCAAGCTTCCAATTTATTCTATTTATTCAGTTTTGAGGTAATGAAATAACATAATAAATGTCTTGAGAATGATATTACTCAATGACATATGTCTTCAGTTTGATGATCTAAAGAATGAGATCATACATATGTTTTGAGTATATGCATTCTTGTTATGTACTTGATCGGTTGTTATTGTGGAAGGTAAATAGACAACAATTACACATAGGATCAGAGTATGAGTTGGTTGATGATAGAATCTTATTAGTCATGATATGGCGATATCAAACCAAGCACATAGATACATGTTAGACAATAATGTATCAGACAGACTCACTATAAGAGTGATACATGGAAACCTTAACTAGGTAAGTTCGAATCACATCTATAGTGATGATGTGGTTCTTAGACTTGAAATCACTACACTCATCACATGTCATTCAATACTGTTTGACATCATCAAATGCAATCCTAAAACATGGGTTTGTTATAAAGGTGATGATTGGGTGATTATGACACATGGGGACTAAATGTGAGTGATAGAGATAGGATCTGTCCCTCCTCTAGGAGTATGATATCCAAGGTCACTTGAGTTAGAGAGACTGAGAAATACATTGCCATGTACACGTGAGTCAATATATGATATTGAGCTTACACATATCTCATATAGTCTTATATAGCAAGAAACATAGATCGAATGTTGAAGAGAATGATAGATCCATGCCTCGAGTTCAATCTAGATATCAATGATAAAATAACTATTCAAACACTGCAAATGTGACACTCATTGTCAAACAAAACGAGATTACTCAAAATCAACACCGAATTAACACTAATAACCATATTACCACAAAATCAGGTAAATTAAAGTAGACCACATAAAGGCATTACAAGCTAAATGCATGATATTTAAATCCATAGAACTTGTATCTCCTATATTTCATTCATGCCAAAAGATGTTACACATCATGGTTTATCAGCCAACTCGCCACAACCTATTACATAACCTATTCACATATACGAATCATGTTAGTGCCACCCTCGTATAGACCCAAAAACTCAAACTGATGTACAATGTATATAAAACATCCCAAGGACCCAAGAGTACATGTACGACACATATGACTATGATTAGACGCTAGCTGCACGTCCATGATCCAACGACCACAACTCCTCTTACAAACAGCTTCAACAACACAATCTCTATCTCAATGTTCACGTCCACCTAAAATATGTGGAAACCCACGGGGTGAGACCAAACATCCCAGTGAGAGATATAACTCTCCACCAACATCTATTAAAACACAAATAACTAAGAAAGTAGACAAAGTACTTTGCAGGTTGAGCAGATTCAACTAAATGATATGTATCCAACATATAATGTAAATTAATAAGCTAGTTAGTTAACATCTATTCTGGTCCATCACTGATAACAATAATAATTCTTGTTTTTTCAATCAAAATATTAACTCAAGGAACATTTTGAAAAATCATATCAGTTATAACATTGGAGATGGTAATAATATTTCTACTTGTAAAGATCCTCGAGTTCGTGGAGGCAAGTTACTTGTTGATTTCCTTGGGAAGGGAAGTATTATTAAGTTGGGAATTTGTAATGATGCCCTTCTTAGCTCTCTCACCTCTAGTGATTCGTGGAGATTTAAAAGAACAAGACTTCATTCTACTTTAGTTTCTCTCCTTGATAGCATTCCCAAACTGAAGTATGGTGATGATGGACTTCTGTTTGGAATGAAAAGCCATATCAAAATTAAGGATGTTTGGAACTCAATTAGAAGTCAAGGTACTACTGACTTGTATTTCAATTGGCTTTGGAAGATTAAAGCTCCTAATAGATTTCAAATCCACTACTGGAAGATTGGTCATGGCAAGTTGATCACCTCAATCTATCTGAAGAGACTGGGTATCCCTTTGGCTTCTATGTGTTTTCTTGGCTTGCAGGATGAGGAAAGTATTTGGCATGTTTGCTTCAATTTCCCTTTCTCATCTCATATTTGGGCCAAAGAAAGTGATTTTCTTCTTAATTCATTCCCAAACTAAAAAGAGTATCTTGTATAGTTTCAAGGAAGAATCAACATCTGCTCTACATTATTACTTTATACTGGTTATGGCATGAGAGGAATCACAGAGTTCACGAAGACAAATCTACTCAAATTGAAGGTCATTGGAATATCATTAAGAATGACTTCGAGTTGTTTCTATATTGAGTCTTGTTTTTGATGTGATTGTTTTATTTCCTTGTTGTCTTTTAGATCCTTATACATTGGAGTGCTTTGTATAGCTTTTCATTTTCTTCTAGCTTGATAGGCAGTTACTTTAACTGTCACTCATTCTTTATACTTGTGCATTTCAAAAAATACCAAAAATAGAAAAGGACGAGCTTTTTAGGACAAAAAAAACAAGCTAGGCAGTTACAACTAAGAAGTAGATCAATTAATATTTTAAAAAGGAATATGAAGAACATGTATAATAGTTGACTTCTATTGCTGCATTATAATTCAAGAAATTAGTATAAAGATAAGCCAAGGGCTCAACCAATGTTATCCACATTTGACCCTAAGAAAATACACTACACGACTGTGTTGCGTCTTTTATTATTGCCCTGAGGATTTGGGTCATACCACTCAAATCCAACTGACCACTGCTAAGTCAAAATTAGTGCCATAAAAGGTCAATGAATGATCCAGATTCCACGACCTCCCCAACACCTCTTGTTTAGTATAAGAGTAACAATGACATATAGTCTAGTTGAAGGATTGGCTCACACATGGCTATCCATATAAAATACCTAGCCCACCTTAGTATAGGTAATGATGCTAGAAGAACAGGCTCACACATGGACGTTCTAAATAAAAGGATTGTCTCATGCACGGGCATCCATATCACAAGGAGAGAGACTCAAGCAAGTCCATCTCACACAACCTATAATTGTGTATGCAAGGAGATACTTGACTTGCACCCCGCATATCAAAAAAATATGTGCTCTAAGTTTCCCATAGGAATGAATCATTTCATCATCCAGTACTAAGACTGACACTGGAATGGATCTATGGCACAGAGCATCTACATGATTAGAGTTTCACTTTATTAGTTATGCCAATTGGGTGTCTTTTAACATCAATAAATTTACAACATAAAAATCCAAAAAAAAACTCTACAAAGATAAGGGAAAGGTGCAATTCTAGAAGATATAAAACATATAAGGTGTGAACTAGTCACACCATCACCACATGATCCACAAGGCCATCATCAATGTCACATCACTAGAGAATATCAATCCCTTAATCAAATCACTAAAGGATCTCACCTTCCAATAAGCATCAAGCCTTTACCAGGGCATATGACCCATCACATCAATAGTATCTCATCATATCTTAGTAAGGCTTATAGACAACACCCTATATCATATAATAATTACCATAACATACACAAGCCATGGCATTCATTTTACCTGTAAGGTTCAAGTTTCATAAACAAGACAGAGAAACCATTATAGTATGATAATCAATCGAAGTATGATAAACAGCACATCACATGACCCAAACTAGGGTTAGGAATTCACACCTATAGCCAATTAGGGTTCCATTACATCATGCAATCACCAAACCATAGGTTCCTCACCTCCCACATAGTTGGAGTGCATTAGGATTAAGCATTACCAATATGGCAGTTAATTTTACATATCAATCTTATTAGGTAACAACCATCAACTGCCTATACACATGTTGCATTCTTACCATGTCATATATATATATATATATATATATATATATATATATATATGTATATATATGTATATATATGTATACATATGTATATATATGTGTATATATATATATGTATATATGCATATATATATGTATATATATGTATATACATATATACATATGTGTATATATATATACATATATATACATAGATATATATATATATATATATATACATATACACACACACACAGATATATATATATATATATATATATATATATATTTATATATATATATAGAGAGAGAGAGAGAGAACGAGAGAGAGAGCGAGAGTCAGGCTAGAATACACTCGAGTGTACATATCACATGAATACACTCAAGTGTGTTTGCATATCAAGACTATTATTTGCAAAATGTAAACCATTGATCTTCACCGTCATACTATAACTAGGCTACATACAAATTTTGAGCCCATTTGGATGGGTGTAAGTCACTCATCCAAGGGCAACAAAATCGACGTGTGAAACTAATTTGAAATGCACAATTTTTGTGGTCTTTATAACATGACCTATAAATGTCCTAATGTGCTCAAATTTTGCATATGAGATATTCACAACATGTTTACGAAGATCAATGGATTAGATTTTTGAAAAAAATATTGCATCATGAAAAACTACTTGAGTGTATTCTGCTCTGAATACACTCGAGTGTATTCTAGCCTAACTCTCTCTCTCTCTCTCTCTCTCTCTCTCTCTCTCTATATATATATATATATATATATATATATATATATATATATATATATATATATATATATATATATATATATATATAACAACCATGTGTTCATTTATGAAGCAACCCATCATAACATGTGTGTTTTGACCACCCATCAAGGTTGGTCACGTCCGGGCAACATCAACATAGTCATGAACGAAACCCATCATGGTCATGGCAACAACAAAACATCAAAAACATATGTCTTGACCCCAACAAAAACATGTCTTGACCACCTTCAACAAAGTGTCTTGATCACAACAAGACCAAGTGTTACGACGAGAACCAAAACTAGAAGTCTCGACTATGATAGAACATGGTGTCAACCGAAACCAAGGATAGAAATTTGGAACACCAAACATCATTATGCTCAAAACTAATAGATTCATGATCATCAAACCGTAGAACAAACACCATGAAGAACAACAACTGAACTTTCATTACGAGAGAGAAAACCAAACCTCAACATATATGGAAGCCACTCAAAACTTAGGGGAAAAAAGTTGACTGAAAAATTATCATGATGATAAAACCAAATCTCATGGTGCATGTAGGATCATCATCAAGAATAACCATCATCAACAAGAGGGAAGCTTCCATGCAAAAAGGGTATCAAAATCTTAGAATCCTAACTACAAAATGAGCACCTTCAAGAACCAACCAGGTCAAAGAAGACCATGACTCAACCTCAACAAAACCTACTCAAAATCCTCAAGAAAACACAAGCCCTAACCAAAGAATGGTGATGAAACCAAGGAACATGTTGCATGTATCAAAATGACCTCAACCAACACAAACCAAGTCAGATACAAGATATTAGGGTTTAAGAAAGAGAGTAATATTCATGAGAATACTTCAAACTCTTAAACCTTAGATGATGGTAACTTCACCTAACATATTATCATATAATTTAGAGATCAAAACAAAAGATAAACATTAAATAAAACCACCATCATTAAGTAGGAAAACTTCCATGAAAATGATCACCACAACCCTAAAACATGTACTATGGAAATCACCATGGTGAACCTCATGTAAGATAGATAAAACCACATTCAACACCTCCAAAATAGAACATAAAATCCATAATACATAAGGTACATGGACCTCATGCATGTGATCAAAACCAAGATCAAAAGATAGGTAGGAAACAACCATTTCACAACCATTTATAAAAAAATCAGGTACCTTACATTAGAGTTTTGGGTTCTAAGAAAATCGAGCATGATAATCATAGTCATTCAAGTTCTAGGACATGATATCATCACTAGGAAGTTAGGAATATAATCAAGAGAGAGAAATAGTTGCATGCAAGCAAAGGAAAGTGCAATAATAGAAAAGGTATAGAGTTATATAACATGCCTTCAGGAAGATCAACTCCAAGGATCACAAGCTCGAAACACACGATCACCAAGGATGATGAAGCTCAACCAAAGGCTCCACTTTCAGACACAAGATAACCTCAAGAAGAAGAAGACACCAAGGTCAAATATTGATCAAGAAGAGAGGGGAAGAAACCCTAGGCTGAACCAAAAGAAGAAGGGAGGAAGAGAGAAGAAACTTTCTCTCACTTGCATACCACCTTGTCAAAACATGGCCTATGACCCTTGTGATGATGAGTTTCTTTCTAAAATGACCACATGGATGTTCCATGGTCTATGGACGAGAAAATAGAAGGCTATGGGGTAGGAGATCCAAGGAAAACGTTACCAAAGAAAGGCAGACACTTACTAAGGTTGGAGATGACCATGAGTCACCACAAGCACCAAGGGAGGGTTGATTGGCCACCAAAGCAACTAGATCAACACTCTTTAGATCCACAAAGCTCCAAGGTCAGATACAAGCATGAGGGAGAAAACAAAGGGCTAAAAGGTGCACCTACAAGGAGAAGTAAGGGGTTATATACATGAATGAGGAGGGAAGTAAGGTGGGGATGATATGTCATCACCTAAAGGCACCAAAGGGACATTTGTCCACAAAAGAAACCAACATGCATGCTTGCATGAGATGGTGATACAGGAAATGTTGGGTCTCAACCAATTAGGTCCCCCAACCCATTGGGTTCGGTCGAGACACTCCAAAGGGTTCAAAATAACACCCAAGCACAAGTCTTGGTCGAGATAAAGGATAACCAAAATATCCAGGTGGAGACACACCTCAAGAAGACCACTATCTCGACCCAACTCCACCAAAACCATCATGGTCAAGACAAAAACAAGACAAGGTAGGTGTCTCGGTTGAGACACACCTAAAACACACCCACAAGGTCGAGACAAGGGTCCCTACACTTCAACCAAGCTCATAGGGTTGATACCAAGTAGACCCTAGAAACCCGAATCACCTCTAGTGATGTCACCACTCATCCAAGGATCCACCAAGGCACCCCAAAGAACCACATTCTCGCTCATGAGGCCAAGGAATGGAAAGTACACTCTAGGTGTGGAAAATTGCAAGATATCCCTCTCAATTGGGGTAAATTGCAATTTGACCCAAAATAAGCATATGAAACACAAACATCATCCAAAAAAGATAAAACTAGAAACTTAAGCTTATCACATGCTCTAAAACATCCAAAAGGATTAGATCAAGGTTATAAACACTTAATCAAGACAAACAAATAGTATTACCCCAAAAACCCAAGTCAGTGGTCTTACAAGCCATAAACCCCTAATAAAGATTTTGCCCCCGAAATCCTAAGTGAAAAGAGACATGTACTCCCTATGCATATCTTTCCTCGAACTCCTACGTGGTTTCCTCTACACCACAGTGGTATCAAAAAACCTTAAACAAGGGGTATCCAACTCTCTTTTGTTATTATAAAAATTTACCACTTCTTATGTGTCATTTTACCTTTTTCACCTTAGTTTCCTTGCCATCAACATAGGAATTTTTAAGATTAAGACATCTCATTACTTATTTTCTGATTATTTTTCATCATCCTCATGTATTTGTTCTCATTTTATCACATTTCCCAACCTCTCATCAAGAGGAAGACCATCATGCTTCATACTTTCCTCATTAAATAGGGCCATCTCCCTTTAATTCTTTTGTATGTAATGAAGGTTTTTATCTTAGAAATTCCCTTTTTCACATAGGTTGGTCTAAGGTTAACTCAGATACCATTTTATTCATTCATCATTGTTCTTATTTGTCTTCTCTTTCATACTTATCTCAGGAACTCTCTTCATCTTATGTGGATTTTACACTTGGCTTGCTTTATTAACACAAATTTATCCATCTTTTGCTTTACATCCTTCTTGAAATTACAACTTCAAGGTCCTTTAATAGCTTATTTGTGTTTAGATTTAGGTTTTACAGTTTCATATCTTTCTCTTTTAATTATCAAACATTCAAGTTCTAATTAGTTACGATGTAGTTCTTTTCTTCTTAAGAGCAAAATGAAGGTATTATTACCATGATTCCTGATTTGTTATGCTCTTTAGATTGTTTCAGAATGACTACTTTATCATAGTAGTCAGAAAGACAACCATCTAAGAGTCCCATAATTACCTTCTCTTCAATAGTTGAATACTTGGCCAGGGCATTCAAGTACTGAGATTAGACAATATGCATCATGTTTTATGTCATGTTCTCAACTTGGACATCATCCTAGTCCTAAGTCCTAGTGTCCCTATAGATTCAATCAACCTAGAGCTCTGATACCAGCAAATGTGATACCCATTGTCGCACAAAGTGAGATTACTCAAAACCAATGCATAATTAACACTAATAACCATATTACCAAAAAACTTGGTAAATTAAAACCGATCACATGAAGACGTCTCAAGCTAAATGCATTATATTTAAATCCATAGAACTTATATTTCCTATATTTCATTCATGCTAAAATATGTTACACATCATAGTTTACTATCCAACTAGGCACATCCTATTACATATGATAACCTATTCACGTATACAAATCATGGTTGTGCCTCCATCGTATAGACCCAAAAACTCAAACTAATTTACACCATTTATAAAACACCCCAAGGACCTGAGAGTATAGGAATGACACACAAGACTCTGTTGCTAGACACTATCTACACACCCATGATCCAATGGCCACATCTCCTCTTACATACATATTCAACATTACGATCTACATCTCAATGTTCACGTCCACCTAAAATATGTGGAAACCCATAGGGTGAGACCAAACATCCCAACGAGAGATGTAACTCTCCACCAACATCTATTAAAGAACAAATAACTAAGTAGGTAGATAAAGTACTTACCAAGCTGAGCTAATTCAGCTAAATGATATGTATCCAACAGATAATGCAGATTAAAAAGCTAGGCAGTTACTACTAAGCATTAGATCAATCAATACTTTAGAAAGGAATATGAAGAACATGTATAATAGTTGACTTATGTTACCACATTATAATTCAAGAAATCAATAAAGATAAGGCAAGGGCTCAACCAATGTTATTCACACTTTACCCTAAGCAAATACACTACATGGCTATGTTACACCTATTATTATTGCCATGAGGATTTGAGTCATGCCACTCAAATCCAACTGATCACTTCTAAGTCAAAATTAGTGCCATACAAGGTCATTGGAAGAGCAGGATTCCACGACCTCCCCAAGACCTCTAGCTCTATACAAGAGTAACAATACATATAGTTAAGATGAAGGATTGTCTCACGCATGGCCATCCATATAATACACCTAGCCCACCTTGGTACATGTAATGATGTTATAAGAATAGGCTCACCCATGTCTGTTCTAAAAAGAAGGATTGGCTCATGCATGACCATCCATATCACAAGAAGAGCAGCTCATTCATGGTTGTCTCACACAACTTGTAATTGTGGATGCAAGGAGATACTCGACTTGCACCCCCACATATTAAAAAATACACGCTCTGAGTTTCCCACATGAATTACTCATTTCACCATCCAACACTAAGACTAACATTGGAATGGATCTATGGCACATGGCATCTACATGATTAGAGTTTCACTTTATTAGTTATGCCAATTGGGTGTCTTTTTGCATCAATCAAGTTACAACGTACAAATTCAAAACAAACTCTACAAAGATAAGGGAAAGGTGCAACTCTAGAAGATATAGAACATGTAAGATGTGAACTAGTCACATCATCACCACATGATACTCATAGAACTATCATCCACAAGGCCATCACCAATGTCACATCATTGGAGAATATCAATCCCTTAATCATATCACTACAAGATATCACCTCCCAATAGGCATCAAGCCTTTACTAGGCCATAGGACCCATCACATCAATAGGATTTCATCATATCTAAACAATTTTTATAGCCAACACCCTATATCACATAATAATCACCATAGCATACACAAGATATGGAATTCATTTCACATGAAAGGTTAGGGTTTCATAAACAATAGAAAAAAAATTATAGTATGATAATCAATCAAAGCATGAAAAGTAATAGATCACATGACCCAAACTAGGGTTAGGATTTCACACCTATAGCCGATTAGGGTTAAATTACATCATACAATCACTAAACCTTAGGTTCCTCACCTCCCACATAGTTGGAGTGCATTAGTATTAAGCATTACTATTATGGTGTTTAACTAGGCATATCAACCGTATTAGGTAGAAACCATGAACTTCCTATCCACATGTTGCATTTTTACCATTTCATATATATATATATATATATGACAACCATATGTTCATTTATGAATCAACCCACCATAACATGTGTGTCTCGATCACCCATCAAGGTTGGTCACGCCCGAGACACATCACATGGTCACGACCGAAACCCATTATGGTCATGACCGCAACAAAACATCAAAAACATATGCCTTGACCCCAATAAAAACATGTCTCGACCACCTTCAACAAAGTGTCTCAACCACAACAAGACCAAGGGTTACTACCAGAACTATAACCAAAATTCTCGACTGCGACAAAATATGGTGTCGGCTAAAACCAAGGCTAGATAATAGGAACACCAAATGTCACTATGCTCAAAACTCATAAATTCATGATCATCAAACCATATAGAAAATAGAACCTCAACACATATAGAAACCACCCAAAATTTAGAGGAAAACATGTTGACCAAAAACTTAGCATGATGATGAAACCAAATCTTATGGTGTATGTAGGATCATCATCAAGAATAACCATCATCAACAAGATGGATGTTTCCATGCAAAAACGGCATCAAAACCTTGGAATCCTAGCTCCAAAATGAACACCTTCAAGAGCCAAATAGGTAGAAGAAGACCAAGCTTCATCCTCGATAAAACCAACTCAAAATCCTCAAGAAAAAACAAGGCCAAAACAAAGCATGGTGATGAAACCAAGGAACATTTTGCATGCATCAAAATCACCTCAACCATCACAAACCAAGTCGAATACAAGAAATTAGGGTTTAAGAAAGAGAGTAATCTTCATGAGAATACTTCAAAGTCTTGAACTTTAGATAATAATAACTTCACCTAACATATTATCACAAAATTAAGGAATCAAAATAGAAGATAAACATTAAAGAAAACCAGACACCATCATTAAGGAGGAAAACTTCCATAAAAAAGGTCACTAAAACCCTAAAACATGTACCATGGAGATCACCATGGAGAACCTCATGTAAGAGAGATAAAACCACGTTCAACACCTCCAAAATAGAACCTAAACTCCATGCTACATCAAGGTACATAGACCTCATGCATGTGATCAAAACCAAGATCAAAATATAGGAAGGAAACCACCATTTCACAACCATTTCAAAAAAAAATCAGGAACCTTACATTAGGTTTCAGATTCTCAGCAAACAGAGCATGATAATCATCATCATTCAAGTTCTAGCACATGATACCATCACTATAATGTTAGGAATATAATTGAGAGAGAGATAGATAGATAGTAATATGCAATCAAAGGAAAGTTCAATAATATAGAGGGTAGAGAGTAATATAACCCACCTTGAGGAAGATCAACTCCAAGGATCACAAGCTCCAAGCACACTATCACCAAGGATGTTGAAGCTCCATCAAAGGTGTGACAACCTTGATTTTCCATCTCTTAGATTATATCCTTCCTCTCACAATTTATGACCCAAATCCACTTGTTCAATTTTAATCTCATTGTTGGACGTGATTCAATGCTCTATTAAAGTCACTTTGACTTTGTGTTTCAAGATATGACAATATTTTGCATATTTAACCTATGTTGCATGCCATAACATATCGTGCTTTTTCTTTAATTTTTAACCTTAATACCTTGATATTTTGGCTTTCAAATATATACCATGTTGTAGTTTATTCAATTACTAATCCAACAATGCAAGAATCGTCCCAATCAGACATTTATAGCCCAAGTTATGAGTTTTCAAAGATCTTCCTATTTTACTTTGTTTTAAGTTGGTTTGGATTTCTTTTGCTGCTATTGGGTCGGCCTTCTTGGGGCCCAAAAGAGGGTGCACGGCCCATCTGCCACCCCTCTTCTCAAAACCCTAGTGTGCTTCCTTTCTGGTCCATTAGATCGTGGACAGCGAGATCCAAGGGATGGGGACTCATCTTCCCCCATCCATATGTGCGATCAGCACAAGATGTGCTACGACCACCTAACCACCGCATGGATCTCCCCTATACACTCCATTCTTGACCCATTTCATCACTTGATTCCTCCTTTCATTATATTTCATCTTTCCCTCTCATTTTCCCATTCCCCCCCTCCTTCATGCCCTTATGCGACCTCCATCCCCTTGCTTCTCCTTTCTACACACGGTGGTGCTGCCACCACCAACCTACCTGGGGACGGACCCTCAGGCACAGTTGAGGCCAGGAATGGGTCCATGCTGCCCAAAGAAGCTTACTGGACGTGTTCCCAAGACCCTGATTGAGGCGGTTCATGGAAGCTCCGGTGAGTATCTACGAGTGAGCCAATGCCATGGTCGGGCTTAACTGCGCTGGCACACCCTGGGAGGGGGACAATTGTGCCGTCATTGGATGGAGGGTGACTCACCAGTGAACGGCTCAGATGATCATTTTCTAATCTTGATCCTTTTATATATGAAATTTATAATAGTCTAAAAAATCAGTAACCTTTTGATGCTATGTTTTATGTATGCCCAAGATCACACTATTTCTTACTTGTTCACCTCATATGACACTGAATGCATGAAAGTGATCCCTTTGTGGTAATGCATGAGTATACTCTATTCAATGGTGGAATCTTGGTCTTCCTATGAATAAAACTCTTTTAGATATCTAAAATTAGTAATTTTGTAGTACATGGTTATCTTAATGCCTATCATCATCCCACTCTCTATGGTGGTGTTTGTAATCCTATATATGCCTAATGTGACCTATGTGACTTGAATTGTGGCTCTTGTGCCTTAATTCTTATGTGGATCCTTTCCTCTTGTCTCTATATCTTTCTCTCAAATCAGGTAATACCCTACACCTTATGATATATTTGATGTGGATGTCCCACATAGTTCATATGTTGACGATATAAGGAACCATGTTGGTTTATGTATGTTGTTGGAAATATTGATATCCAATGTTGGTTTGTGATGCCTAGACTCTACGGGACATCCACCAAACTTTAGTTGTTCTTAGTATGTCATGAATTTTTTGATATAATTAATATTTTATGCTTGTCTCTCTTATCTTGATGACACTTGGCCTTGATTTCCATATTGTGGGTCTTTCAAACCTAATATGCAAGTAAGTGACACCATTCTTGTAATGTCCATATGGAACCTCAAAATGATTTGAAACTTGAACCAAACCTTCATGATAACCTATGAATCAATATAATATCATCAAACATGTAATTAAGCAACTTGGAACCAAACTTGGCCAAAACCCTAAATTGAATCTATTTAGGGTTAATGATGAGAATCTAATGTATGTTTGCAATCTTATGCTTTATCAAGTTTGGCTTGTGATCTTGATGGCCAAGGATAGTTTTGAATCTCTGAATCAGGTATATGCTTTAATAATTATATTACTATGGCTTTCTTGCTAAAAATGAGATACATATGTATGCTTGTTTATTTTCTCACATATTGCATGTAGTATTCTAGTATGTACTTGGTGTTTGTCTCGTACTGTTATTTTGTAACTTGCAAACATAATATGTAGAAACTCCATTATACAATGTTGAAATAGGGTTTTCCTCTATGACTTTAGTCATGGAGGTCCCTCATGAAGAAACAAGGTTATCTCTTGGCGATGGCCTCGAGGTCCCTCATGTATAAAAGGGTTAACTAATCTTGAGCACCCTTACAAATCCTTCCAATGGGAAGTTGATCAAAGGTCTTATGAATACACGAAATGATGGTATAATTGGAGTGAAATGACATAAAAAATGGGCTCTCATTTTGCTAAATACTTAACTTGGTTATTTCTTGTTCGCTACTTCCCAAATCTTTTCATTTATGCAAAGCTTATGCATATGTATCTTTCAGCCCTGTACTCGGCACATCATGTGCTTGACCTACCTTGTTTCACATATTTTAAAGGTTCAAAGATGGCTAGAAGTTGATGGGCTTGGTGAGCTATGTTAGGTGTACTTTTTGTAGATCCATAGTGTACATGAGAAGACTGGTGAAATTGTACTCTTGAATATGTAATTGAAAACTTGTAATAAACAATGTTGCTTAATATATATTGTTGATGTTGAGATTATGAATGGTGCCTTTATATTTTTATCTATTCATGTATGCTATGCATTTCACGCTTCCACATATTGTCATTAGTATTCATTTGGTTCATGGGACTGGGATTCAGATTCTATGACAGATGGTATCAGAGCATGAAAAATAACTACACCAAACATTGCTCACATGAAACATAAACTAATCTCACGTTACATCTCAACCCTAGAAACTTAACATGATGTCCTTTGTAGACTAAGTTGACTTAGCCTATAAATTAGAACCTGGATGTTCTAGAACTAGGTGTAGGGCTGTGTATATCCTTAGAGACCTTCTTTCCTCCTCCTTCTATCATGTAGTATGGGTTGTAGGTTTAGGAGGGTGAGAAAAAGGAGTTCTTATTACAACCCTAGACATATGTTCGTGGCATGTGCTTACGGAAGATACACAGGTGTGCACAATGTTCTTGCTAGTTCTCTAGGTGTCATGATACTAGATTGCCTAATGAGTGTGGTAACTCATTTTGGTTTCGGTTTTATTTGAAGTGAGTATCTTGGTTTTCATCACATGTTTCAACATTGGGGAAAACCTATTTCAAGTATTAGTATATGTACATATGAAAAATGTTACCACACACAGAAAGGAAGTGAGTGTCAATGAAACCTAAGAGAAAGAGATGTAACATCAAGTCTAGATGAGAGAGTTTAGATAATATTTGTAGTCTCTATAGTTTTCTAGATCCATGATAAAGGTTAGGATAGTGAGTAGCCTAGATAACCTAAGTTGACAATGATGATGATGATGATGATAGTGATGATGATGATGTTGATAAGGATGTCAATGTAGATGATATGAGCTTTCTTTAATATGACCCAAGTTTGTTTTGAGAGGGTCAAGTATGTTTGACAACATGAGATGAGTTTGACCATGAAACCCTAGCTAGACCTACCACCTAGTATGGAACACATTACTTGGTCGATGTGCTAAAAATAGCTAGTGTGTTGGCATGCTTGCTTGTGCCTAGTCTTGCACATGTTGAGATATGATATCTGAAATATGGTTTGGGACCAACATAGGCCTCAATCTCTTTACAAAGGAGGACCTCTAGCCTGGGACATATGAAAAGGGGTGACCTCATGATATGAGTCAACCCGCCATGGGAGAAGGTCAAAGTACCTAAACTCTAAATTATGTGAAATGTTGAAAAATGTGCACAGTGAAATACATGATGATGAGTCCCTAGATAGATTACTTCTAAGTATATGAGTTGATTCAACTAGGGTGTGGTTACCTTAATGATGTTGAACCCTAGGTTTTCTATGAAAATATCTAACCCTAGATAAAGAGACAATGTAATAAATGATTCTTGCTATATAGGTGAGGGAGATGTTCCAATACCCTATGACAATGTACATGACATATGATCTCCATGATGAGCCTCATACTTGGGTTAGTGGTTGTATGTAAAGGAATCTAGTGGTTGTCCTTGTTCTTGAGTGTTGGGTAGACATATAGTAGGGGTAGATGTTGGTAGTTAGAACGCTTTTCCTTGACATAAACAAGTCATAGATTGAGTGGCTCGAGCTTGTTAAACTCTTTCTATATACAAGTGAGATATTTATGAGACCTCGAAGTTGATGATAATGTTGTTCCTCAACTGATGCTTGATTACATGAAAAAAAAGTCTCACTTAAGGTAAAATTTTGATATATGTACAATGGTCACTCTTATGAACTAGACTTAATATGAAACAACACCCTACATGAAAGATGTAAGTTTGAGATCATGAACTTGATACGACAATGCCTAGATATCTTAGCTTGAATAATAGGGAGTAACATGTGTAATATCATACCCAAATGAAAAATGAGTATCTCGATATGATGACTCTCCTAAGATCATAACCCGAATAAACATGATGAATAAATTACTTAATTTTGGATCCAAGGATGAGAAATTATGAAAGTAATTGGGGATAGTTGGTAGAATGTTTGGGGGAGATACTAAAAATGCATGAAATTTAGTATAATGATGAAATGATGGTTTGATGGTAATCTCTTTTGAAAATCATAATGATGAAAATGCTTGTTCAAGAAATTGGAAACATAGTCTTTTGATAAGATGGCCTAAGCTCGTACAAAGACTTGAACAAAACCCTAATGTAGTAGAGATAGGATTAGGGATACCTTATGTCAAAATGATGTCATAACTTGATTAAACACCAAGTGACATATATGATTGGGACGAGTACACCCATGATGATGATAACCTATGTGTGCATCCCCACGATGAGGGATGAGTTGAAAACCTACAGAATGGTTAATGACATATGATGGGTGTCGATTTTGACTCTTAACTATGATCTTGACTAATTTTGAGAACAAAATTTCTTATAAGGAGGGAAAGATGTGACAACCTTGATTTTCTCTCTCTTAGGTTATATCCTTCCTCTCAAAATTTAT
The DNA here is from genome assembly GCA_963693085.1 of Alisma plantago-aquatica. Taxonomy (NCBI): domain Eukaryota; kingdom Viridiplantae; phylum Streptophyta; class Magnoliopsida; order Alismatales; family Alismataceae; genus Alisma; species Alisma plantago-aquatica. The sequence continues at coordinate 1,362,732,026 of OY856409.1, forward strand.
GACCCAAATCCACTTGTTCAAGTTTAATCTCATTGTTGGATGTGATTCAATGCTCTACTAAATTCACTTTGACTTTGTGGTTAAAGATATGACATTACTTTGCATATTTGACATATGTTGCATGACATAATGTATCATGTTTTTTCTTTAATTTTGAACCTTAATACCATGAAATTTTGGCTTCCCAATATATACCATGTTGTACTGGACTCAATGATAAATCCAACATCGCAAGAATCATCCCAATCAGACATTTGTAGCCCAAGTTATGAGTTTTCAAAGATCTTCCTATTTTACTTTGCTTTAAGTTGGTTTGGATTTCTTTTGCTGCTCTTGGATCAGCCTCCTTGAGGCCCAAGAGAGGGTGTGTGGCCCATCCACCACCCCTCTTCCTAAAACCCTAGTGTTCTTCCTTTCTGTTCCTTTAGATCGTGGATAGTGAAATCCAAGGGCTGGGGACTCATCTCCCCCCCCCGTAAGCACCACCAGTGCAAGATGTGATGCAGCCACCTAACCACTGCATGGATATCTCCTATACACTCCATTATTCACCCATTTTGGCATTTGATTCCTCCTTTCATTCTATTTCATCTTTCCCTCTTGTTTCCCCATTCCCCCCTCTCCTTCGTTCCCTTATGCGACCTCCATCCCCTTACTTTGCCTTTCTATGCACAGGTGGCGCCACCACCACCAAACTACTTGGGGATAGATCCTCAAGCACAACTGAGGCTGGGAATGGATCTGCACGGCCCAAAGAAGCTCACTCAATGCCCTGGCATGTTCCCAAGACCCTGATTGAGGCAGTTTGTGGTAGCTCCGGCAAGCAGCTATGAGTGAGCCACCTCCATGGTCGGGCTTAACTATGCATGCACACCCTGAGAGGGGGACAATTGTACTACCGTTGGATGGAGGGTGACTCTCTAATGAATGGCTCAGATCAGTCAGCTAAGGCCTCTCTCTACCCTCCCACCACACAGCTATAGTCAACTTTGACCGAGTGTGGGCCAATAGGGATGACACACATCTGAGATGCTACCATCACACATGAGAGGGAAGGTGCAGAGATGATTGTGGGATGCTAAATCTACGACTCAATCTAGCCTCGAAATAAGATAGGTAATGCCTCGTGCCATCCGTATAGTTTTTCATGAAAATCTTCCAAAAATCAAAACTTCTAGCTCCCTAATCCATAATGTATGAAATTATATATCAAATTGATCCTCTCGATGAGGGCATATTTTCATATCCTGAATGTTCTTCTATTTTCTTTGTTTGCTAAAAATGATGTCTTTGACTGTGTTGACCACATTTAATGCATCCTTATGATACAACTTGAATTATTGGTGCATTTCTACTCTCATTCCCATCTAATCAGTAACTTTTGTACACATTTGAACTACTTGAGGATCTTGATCACCCCCTTTGCTCATATATGACCCTAATTGCACTAATGTGACATTTATGTGAACTTTAACCTAGAACTTTGATCATTTGCTAATCTTGATCTTTATATATATATGAAACCCATTATAGTCTCAAAAATCAGTAACCTTTTGATGCTATGTTTTATGTATGCCCAATATCACACTATTTCTTGCTTGTTCACCTCATGTGGAACTTAATGCATGAATGTGACCCCTTTATGGTAATGCATGAGTATACTCTAATCAATGGTGGAATCTTGGTCTTCCTATGAATAAAAATCTTTTAGATATCTAAAATCAGTAATTTTTTAGTGCATGGTGATCTTAATGCCTATCATCATCCCCCTCATTTGTGGTGGTGTTTGTAACCCTATATATGCCTAATGTGACCTATGTGACTTGAACTGTGGCTCTTGTGCCTTAATTCTTATGTGGATACTTTCCTCTTCTCTCTCTATCTTTCTATCAAATTAGGGAATACCCTACACCTAATGATATATTTTATGTGGATGTCCCACATAGTTCATATGTTGATGATATAAGGAACCATGTTGGTTTATGTATGTTGTTGGAAATATTAATACCCAATGTTGGTTTGTGATGCCTAGGCTCTAGGGGACATCCACCCAACTTTAGTTATTCTTAGTATGTACTAACGTTTCTGATATAATCCATCTTTTATGCTTGTCTCTCTTATCTTGATGACACTTGGCCTTGATTTCCATATTGTGGGTCTTTCGACCCTAATATGCAAGTAAGTGACACCTATCGTGTGATGTCCATATGGAACCTTGGAATGATTTGAAACTTGAACCACACCTTCATGATGACCTATGAATCAATATAATATCATCAAACATGTAATAAGCAACTTGGAACCAAACTTGGACAAAACCCTAGAATGAATCTATTTAGGGTTAATGATGAGAATCTAATGTATGTATGCAATTTTATGCTTTATCAGGATTTTCTTGTGATCTTGATGGTCAAGCATAGGTTTGAAACTCTAAATTAGGTACATGCTTTAATAATTATATGACTATGGCTTTCTTGCTTGAAATGAGATACATATGTATGCTTGTTTATTTTCTCACACATTGCATGTAGTATTCTAGTACGTACTCGGTGTTGGTCTTGTATCATAGTTTTGTAACTTGCAAACATAATATGTAGAAACTCCATTATACAATGTTGAAATAGGGTTTTGCTCTATGACTTTAGTCATAGAGGTCCCTCATGAAGAAATAGGGTTAGCTCTTGGTGATGGCCTCAAGGTCCCTCACATATAAAAGGGTTAGCTAATCTTGAGCACCCTTATGGATCCTTCCAATGGGAAGTTCATCAAAGGCCTTATGAATACATGAAATTATGGTATACTTTGAGTGAAATGACATAAAACATGGTCTCTCATTTTGCTAGATACTTTACTTGGTTATTTCTTGTTTGTTACTTCTCCAAATCTTTTCAAATTATGCAAAGCTTATCTATATGTATCTTCCAGCCATGAACTCAGCACCTTGTGTGCTTGACCCACCTTGTTTCATGTATTTTATAGGTTCAAAGATGGGTAGAAGTTGATGGGCTCGGTGAGCTATGTCATGTGTACTTGTTCTAGATCCATAGTGTACATGAACAGACTTGTAAAATTGTACTCTTGAATATGTAATTGAAATCTTGTAATAAACAATGTTGCTTAATATATATTGTTGATTGTTGAGATTATGAATGGTGCCTTTATCTTGTTATCTGTTCATATATGTGAAGCATTTCACACTTTTCCATGCTTTCTTTGGTATTCGTTTGGTTCATGGGACTAGGATTCTGATTCTTTGATAAAAGGCTCCACTTTCAGATACACGATCACCTCAAAAAGAAGAATACCCTAGGGTCAAAGATTGCTCAAGAAGAGAGGGGAAGAAACCCTAGGACGAACCAAAAGAATATGGGAGGAAGAGAGAAGAAACCTCCTCTCACTTGGGTGCCACCTTGTCAAAATATGGCCTATGACCTTTGTGATGAGGATTTTCTCTCCAAAACTACCACCATGGATGATCCATGGTCTATGGTTGAGAAAATAGAAGGATATGATGTAGGATGTTACACCCCAATCTCACAATTACCATTAATCATGAGATTAGGGCATAAATTGAGCATTTAATGTAATACAAATATCACCCTTAACTTTTTCTTCTTTTTCAAACAGTTTTTTTTCTAGCATTGAACCACATAAACTAACTTTACATGGGAATCTAAACTTTGATTTCTCTAATCTGATTTCAATAATAAAAATGCATGTATGAACATTCATTATGTTTCTCATGCTTTTAAGCACATACGACTTGCTGATTCACATATATTGCTAAAAGAGGAATAATGTTATACATCATCATTTACAAATTTCTCTCATCTATACAAGGTCCTAGAGTGATAGGGACCGACTGAACTTAACTATACTCAGACTTAACTCTTTTGGCAGATCTACTCTGATGCAATGACCTTCTTCAAGTCCATGTGATATCCCTAAAAATTGTGAGTAGAGGGGTGAGCCTACTCGCTCAGTGAATGAGTACTTCAAAGAAACAATCTAAAGCACTGATATATTTATAGATATACTTTTGAGAAACTGATATCAATTATAATAGTAGTAAGCTTTAAAGAGATTGATCATTGACAATCATAAATATGGCAAGATACTCTAGATATCAATAAGAGCAAATCAATATATGAGCTTGCTTGATAAATTTCAAAGAGAACTAATAATTCAGAAACATACAAAGACAATTGCTGGAAAATTTTACTCGAATCTTTCTTAGCCTTTCTTACTTATAAGAAACTCTTTAAACTTATATTATCATATTTTATCTTATGCATGCCCTGATCATATGCAGTGTACTCTACATATGAAGACTCATAGCGAACTACGATCTCACCGTACATGACTTAGCTGACACACCCGGGAATGCTAAGCCAGACTACGTCACTAGTCTGCAATAGGAAAATGGCTCTCTGGCCTCGGCACACCTATTATGCTGTTAAAACTGGACTCCTCCTCTAACCTGAGCACACAGGCGGAGTCAAGCCACCTATTGGCTTTTCTGTACTCTAGTGCTACCAGGACCTCTGGTTGATGTTGGACACTACATGTTGTATATTAAGGAGACTTCCACTAGGGCTTCGTCCCCCATACCACTTGTTAGTACGTTCCGACCCCCGTATACTGGACACTTCCAGGGTTAGGTCGTTTCATCCCTATGATGCAGACCTCTCATAGGGAATCTACGATGTTCAGGGCTCTTAAGTCTATTATTTTATTATTCTTGGAAAGCTCTTACTATATTGTATCTTTTCCCTTACTTATACTTGACTCTAGTATCTCTATGGTACCGTGTCTATTTATTTGAAGTTTATAACACAACATGTATATCATTCTAAACTTGGTAGAACAATATAATCAAAACAATGTAATATATTGAGAAATCAACATTTTATACCTACAGGCAGACTAAAATTCTTAAATAACAGAATACATGTCCACTTGATACTTTATACACTAGAATCATGCAATTGAATTTCTTAATACACTCATAAGAGTTAATTACTTGACATATGAGTATTCGTCATTTGCACCTATAAATTATTTGTACTTTCTTGGAAAACGTGCACCTCAACCCAAATCTTGAGTTGTGCATCACATTACATATCTTAGTTTAGCTCTGTAAACCATTTGTTTCATAGACCATCTGATAACATTTACCACAATTGAACTGTTAAACATCACCACATCTCATACTGAGAACATTGATATCAAAATACTTGATTCATTGAACATCCTATCCTTAGGGTTTCATTTACCCCATTCACTTATCACATGGCTCTCATAAGGATTTCATGTGACAAACATTCACTGAATAAAGACTACTATCAAAAAATCATATAAAATCAATATTTGTATGAAACCTTGGAACTGAGCTGAATTTGGGTTTCCATGCCATTCACTGAGATAACATGCATCAATAATAAAATTTAATAAATAAAATCTATCATGCCAAGAAAATCCATTCAAATGGATTTCACGATATCTATTCGCAAATATCCAACTTTACTCGCATCTAGGGTTTCACCCTCTTTCCTGAGATATCAAACAAACATTGTTCACCTTAAATGAAATCCAAGATAGTATCTACCATATATGTACTATGAATTTAAATAAACAATCATTCATAACCAAGGGAATCCAGATAAACAAATTTCTCTATTTAATTATACAGTAATTTCAGTCATAGACAAATTCCCTATATTTCAGTTTACTCTTATAACCTATGTGAATACTTAGGAAATTCTCATTAGGATGTATTGTATACATTTCTAATATGATTTTATCATCTAAAATTCATCCAAATAGACGAAGAATTCGGTTCATATAATTTTGCAACAACTTAGATCAAACACACAATTCAGGGTTTGTAGTCGCATACTAAGTAATTAAAGATTATGGATGATTTAACCAATTTTCATGCAATATACTATCTAAAGGAAGTTCCCACTCACCCTAAGGTGTGAAAACACCTTAAAAACACAGTTCATCCCTAAAAATCTCGATCTCATATCAAATCCCTAGCAATTCACCCGATTCTTCTTCCTTTCAACTCGGAAACCCTAGAAATGAGGGATTATGAAGAAAGAGTGAGAAAAGGACTTGATTTGATATGATTTCAAATCCAATCAGGGGAGGGACGGAATCTTGACATGTGAGAGAAGATTCACCATGAAAGGCTATGCAAAGAAGCTAAACTTACATGATTTAATCATTCCACAGACCGCAAAACCCTAGGTTAGCATCTCCATCACTTTCTCCTCTCAAACCCTAACTCTCCCTCTCTCTCTAGGATTTCGTTTCTCTTGTTTGAATCATGAATTATGAAAGCTCCTTGTGTGTTAGGTTGACCATATAGAGCAATTTATTTTCTTGGGTCAATTGCACATTGACCCTCACTATACTTTTCCTTATTTCAGCTGAATTTTCTGTCATACAAATATCACTGTAATTCGTCTACTGATAAGGTCTAAACACATAAAAAATTACGAAAATTGTAAATTTTGTTTATGATTGAGTTTTAGATCTCCAGTTAAAATTTCAGATCATTTGGAATTACCAATAAATAACTAAAAATAAAACACTACACTATTGAAAAGCACTCTATCAACATTTTGGTTGCAGTATAGTTTGACTGAGAACTACATTCAAAGAAAACTCAAATATTCTGAAATTTTTCTCCAAAATTAATGATTTAGTTATCCATGTTATATCCAAAATTCAATTAAATAAAAAATTTGTAGAAAATATGAAAAATCATTTACCATACTGCTATCCTGATCAAATTTCATATTCATGTACTATTAAAACCCTAATTTTTTTGCCAATTAGGGTTTACGTTTCTCAAACCCTAATTATTCAAACTAAAATCATAGTTAGAGTTTCTTATTAGGTTTGAAACATCACAATTGATCTACTATCATTAATCAAGTCTAAACGATGTTCAATCTAATCAAGCATGTAATCATTCAGGTAAACCCTAGTTTACCAATTAAGCACAAATGATGTCATTACAATTCTCACCCCCTTAAAAAGTTTCATCCCCGAAACATAAATACACAAACAAAGTATATTCAAAGTTAATTTTAATCTTTTGAAGTCTTACTTGTCATTATATTCTTGTATTTCATACTTGAATGCAGTTTTCAACATTAAGTCCTTCATTTCTTTTCTAATCACAACATGTTTGAAATAGTTCTCAAGGATAACAAACAAATTCTCTATGCCACAATCAATCATAGAGTAGATAAAGAAGCAACCATTTCAATATTTTCATTCTCTTGAGGTGTTACCTCATCATTGATAACCTGATCTAACTATCTCAATTCATACGACTCAATATGTACTATTGTTATGTATTACCTCTAAGCCACAAAAGAGAGTTCACCATGTTCTTTTGAATTTTACTATTGTGCTACTCAAATAGCAAAATAGTCTTGAGTTGGAAGACTAGATTCAACAACAATTGTACATTACTACTCACGACATCCCCATTGGATCATGGATGCATAAGGTGAAGCATCACCATCACATTCCATACTATTCTCAAGTATGAACCAACACATAATTCAAGGTGTAACCATCAAATTATAGCATACAAAGGTTTCACCAACAGTAACAAAGTACTCCATGATTGTATTAGTCATTCAAGGACTATTCATACCCAATTACCATCACTTAGTTATATTAAAACTAGGTATAATAAGCTATACCTCATTAAGGTTACATATCAATACAACATGGTTATCATCCCTTCTATTCATATGAGTGAATAGGTAAGACTACCTTATTCTGAGTAACCCTCCATTTGTTTTATCATCATTTGACCCATATCACCATACCACAATTGTACAATACTAAGATGGATTACTGGTATGACTGACTACAACTATCAGACACCTAAAATTAACATATTGCTTGCACATGTACACTGAAATCATACGTAGAACCAATTTACATCCGTTAATATACCTTCAACAAATTATACTTCTAAAAACAAATTCACATATTACTAAAAGCCATTGTTTTCTCTTATCTCTATCCTCATTCACTACTACTTACTTTTTTCTACTTATCCTTCTCAGTTTAATCATGTAGATTAAACATTCCTAAAATTGAAACATACAAGGTACAAATAGATTATTCATCATTCTTTCTATCACTGCAAGAATTCATCTCATATCGTACTTCACTCATATTGTATCTCTCCTTTTGTTCAAAACACACTTGTTAAATTTCAAATTTATATCTTACTCTTTACTCTGAATCATTTCCATATTGTTTATCTACCTTTCAGATTATCTATCTTTAAACCCTGGATTACTATCAGTGCTAGTTTACTTCTCATAGTGCAAATCTCATGATCTTGTTTTATAGAGATGCTAGTATTCAAGGTCAAATGACTAGTGACAACCATTGAACTACTACAACTCTAAATATTCTAGGGTTTGGTCCTTATTAGTAGCATGACGTTATTGTGATGTGACTTTTCTCCCTTAATTTGAAATTCAAACTTTGGATCTCATGAGTTTTACTAAAGTCTTCTTTATCTTATCGATTGAATTTCCTTTCTCTTACTTGGCCATTCAGATAGATTACATTCTCATTACTCTTCTAGGGTTTCATCATCATATTGTGTGTCATTATTACATTCACTAGATGTCTCTACCACGGTGGCTATGCATCATATATGATTCATTTTCTTATCACTTCATTCCCACATTGCTCTGATTAAGGAAGATATGAAAGAGAAGATGATTTTGAGACTTAGAATTCTTATCTTCAAACATTCAATAATACATTTCTCATATGTAGGTTTAATTAATTATCAACAAGGATACTTGACTAATTAGCACTTTCTTGAATCTCGGAACCTCTTTCTTTTATAATCTATATTACTCCATTATGTTTCAAACCCTTCTTTACTTTCCATAATCCCCTTACCATATACTACTATTCCACATGTCATCTTTAACTTCTAGTTTTCTCTTATTATCATGTTGCTTCTTTTATGTGTATGATCATGTATACCATGTTGCATATATTTCCTTTTATCCTTCTACTAATGTGAAGTTGAAATTCTAAATCAATAATCTCTCTACTAGTATCACCTCATGTTTAATACATTACATATCCTTCATTTTAAATCAAACAGCTCATGCATGGGTGAAACATAGTTTCTCTTTCAATCAAGTTTTTCCTTCCTGAATATAGTCTACCTTTGTATGACTTATTCATTTATTTAGCTACACTTTTGTTCTTCTTTTAGAAACTAGTTTTTTGTTCTATAGAGACTTAGAATCCAAAGGAAGTAAGGATGAATGTATTAAACTTCATAATAAAGGTATACATTCCATGTTGTCAATTATATCATAACCCTCATTCCTTAATCAAGCTCATCATTTCCAACATTTATCTTTGTTTTATCTTAGTTTCTTATCCTAGTCTAATGATTTACATGTTCATCTAATTCTCTTTACTTTAACTCTTCTGAAGACTCTTCACTTATATTTACTTATTGTCTACTTAACTCTTTTCTTCTATTTTTCCTTTGCTTTAGAGTACATAAAAACATTTCACTCGATTATATAATCCATTCCTCATGATTGATTCTTACTATCTTGGCACCTTACATACCTTTATCATATCTTTTCCATATTTCATATCTAGAGTTCATATAATACTAATAATTAAACTTAATCTAAACCTTGTGTCGTGTTCCTTTATTCCCAATTAAGGGTTTCTCATATGAGGCCACAAAGTTGGATCTCAGATATCAGTTCCAACTGATTCTTAGTTATCCCAGTCTTTCCCTTATAATTCAAAATCTTAGAGTATATACATTCATACTAGAATTTTGATCTAATCTATCTAGAATTTACTCTTGTTATATTACTAATAGGAGTCATTAGTTCCCAGTAATGCATCCTTCCAGCCAGACCAGGCCGAACCTATAGTCCTGAACCCAAGAGCTACCCAGGATTACTCAACTCCTATTCATCTCAAATGTGTGGAAGAAAACTTATCCACTTAGGAAAGCTCATTCAAAGATCATTTCTAGTCTACTTTTTTGAGCAATCTGAACATCTTCATTACTGAAAAGCCATACGGCTTCTACACATAGGAAAAGTGATTCTGGAAGTACATACAACCAAGAGCAGGGCTATCTGATCCCTAAAACTCATATTGGAATGATAATAGAACGCTTATGCATTGATCTCTTTTCCACTAGGCTGACATAAGCAACTTTTCATAAGAGATTCCTTCAACCACAACATAGATCAGAGATGATAAACCTACAAATGAAAAATATACAGACCAGTGTTTTCCACCACATGCAAAGCCATAGACCCAGTAGTGAATCCAAATAGAAGAAATCAAGGCCAGCAAGAGCCAAGACTCATAGCTCCCAAATAGAGAGAACAACAACGTCGATAAGCAGCAACAACAACGCCGACAAGCGGCGAGAAGTGGGCAAAAGAACCTGCCGCAAAGAAAACAAGAAAAAACAGGGAGGCCCGCGAAGAAGTATGGGGGCGGGGGGTCTCGACTGTCGTAGGGACTGACGATTAGGGAAAGTCATCCACTCTCCGCTCCACCCCAATGAGCCAAAGCACCACCAGGGCACGCTTCCCAAACCACCAGTGTCGCAGCCTCTAGATCTGAGGTCGAGTACCACCGCTGAGAAGGACGGGTCCTAGACGAAAAGCAGGCGAAGGCTCTGATCATCTAAGCACCTTGAGACAACCGAGGAAGAAGAAGCCCAGGGGGAGAGGGAACATTGTACGTCGGCAGGCAGCCTCCCCCCCCCCCCCCCTGAGCAGGGTCGACGACGGGGCAAGCCCTAGATCGCGAGAGCTAGGGAGAGAGTTGCCGCTCCTTGTGGGTTAAAAAATATCCCGAACTTTTTCATTTCTAGTCTATTTGATACAAAGAATGTAATCAATAAATGCTACAACTGCATAGTGTACAAAAAATCTTAAAGACCCATATATATTTCAAAATACTGAATATCTAAATTCAAACATATAAGAGCTTTTCTATTCATCTCCAATAAAACAACAATATGAAATGAAAGTTCTATCTCATTTTATATTTATGCTCTTAATTCATGTTACTTATCTTATTTCTAACCCTAATATTTCTAGGGTTCCTCTCTAGACCATCCTTCCACTGTATACCTGGCCAGGGTATACATGAAACAATAGACAGAGTAGCTTGATACTAGTTGATCCAAGTACTCAGATACTGGGCCAGGATATCCAAATACTCAAATCCCCAGAGCTAACATCATAACATCTCCTATCTTCCACACTTATGACTCTAACTTACTAACTTAATGGTCCCTAACAACTCAACCTAAGCTCTGATACCAAGTTGTTACACCCCGATCTCACAATTACCATTAATTCTGAGATTAGGGCATAAATTGAGGATTTAACGTAATACAAAGATCACCCTTAACTTTTTCTTATTTTTCAAACTCTTTATTTTCTCGCATTGAACCATATAAACTAACTTTACAAGGGAATCTAAACATTGATTTCTCTAATCTGATTTCAACAGTCAAAATGCATATATGAACATTCATTATGTTTCTCATACTTTTAAGCACATACGACTTGTTGATTCGCATATATTGCTAAAAGAGGAATAAAGTTATACATCATAATTTAAAACTCTCTCTCATCTATACAAAGACCTAGAGTGACAGGAATCGATTGAACTTAATTATACTCAGACTTAACTCTTGTGGCAGATCTACTCTGATGCAATGACCTTCTTCAAGTCCATGTGATATCCCTAAAATTGTGAGTAGAGGGGTGAGCCTACTCGCTCAGTGAATGAGTACTTCAAAGAAATAGTCTAAAACATTGATATAATTACATATATACTTTTAAGCAACTGATATCAATTATAACAATAGTAAGCTTTAAAGAGATTAATCATTGACAATCATAAATACGGCAGGATACTCTAGATATCAACAAGAGAAAATCAATATATGAGCATGCTTGATAAATTTCAAAGAGAACTAATAATTCAGAAACATACAACGAATAATTGTTGGGTTCATTTTTTGAGATATGTAATTTCTCATATTAAAGATAAATGAACAAATAATGTTGTCTTTTTATTGAATGCATGAATTTCATTACAATAGCCTTGATGGTTGCTTTGTGGGCTTTATTGGCTATTGGGCCCAATAACAAGGAAATTCAATTAGTAAATGAATAATTAAGTTTTTGAGAAAAGAAAGGTGTGGAAACCTCCAGAAGGCAAAAGAATACAATCCAAAGTTGGATTTCGTGCCTATTGGGATCCTTAGGTCCCAAGGAGTCCAAAGTTTCATATAGAATGCAATAAGAAAAGAAAAGATTAATTAAGTATTTCCTTGTTAAGAAAGAATTTGAAAATAATGATAAAATGTTGAAAATAAGTGAAAAGAGGTATAATTGAGTTATCCTTGGGGATTTTCGTATCCCAAGGATTCCTAATGTTAAAAGGAATTCCAATGGGAAAATAGAGGAGAGATAAAGAGAAATCCTTAAAAAGAGAATTAAAAAAAAGGAAAAGAAATTGATTAATAAAAGGGAAGTATGAGGAAATTGACTTTCAAAAGAATATAAAGGCAAATAGATTTTCCTCAATATGGGAATCCATGCCTTTGGGTTTCCTTGAGGTCCAAGGGACCCAAAATAATGAGATAAAGGCAAAAGGAATAGGAATATAATTTAATTTGGAGTAATTTATAAGAAAACTTGGGAGAGAAGTAATCCTTCTCATCCATTGCAATCTGTTTCCCAAATTTCGTATAAAGTCAGATAATGACACGACAAAACTTCCCTTAAAATTTGAGTTAATTTGGAGTTATGGTTTGGGAGATATTGATTTTCCAAGTTATCTCCAATTTGGAAATTCTTTGGAATTAAAGAAAAAGATTCTTTCCTTTGTGTTGAACGCGGATAACCTGATCCGTTGGATCTTGATCCAACGACGATCGGCCATCGTCTAAGTCCCCATGGGACTAGGACTCTGCGTGTTTTCTGAGGGATTTTCCCTCTTTGATTTCTCACGATCTTTTGGACTAGCCAGCCTGGCTTTGGCTCCGTTGAACTCACAGAAGGAAACCGAAGGGAAACATCCCTGGTTTCCATGTGTTTCGCTACCTCTAGGCGAATTGCCCATTTCCGGGCTTCTCGACGGCCATAGGAGGACCCCTATATAGGGGGGGCTACACACCATGTGCCTAGCCCCAAATAATGCCTGTGAGTCCGCGCTGATGAGGGGAATCGATGGGAGCAACCGATTACAGGACGCATCCCGACCTGAACCCTGAACATGCCGCCCTTCTCGCCGGAGAAGAGCCCTGCCATCGGGGCGATTTGAGCAAGTAGTGGAGCATTCAAGGATGCCTTCGAGTTCGGAAAGGAGTGGCAGAGGGCGCAAGATCTTCTCCAGATGTTGGGGCAGCCAGAAACTCAAAGTCAACACTCGAGTTGACTGCTCCCAGAGGTTGGCTCGTGAGAAGGTATTCATCGCGAGATTGACGAAGAAGATGACCCTACAAAATTACTCAAGTACCCTCCTGTCCGCGTTTATCACGGTAAGGACATTTCCATCCTTTTCAACTTAAATCAAAGTAAAGCGTGCACATCCATGGTCGTTGGATCCTCAGTGGACCGCGGACCATGGATCAGACGATCCACATTTTTTTGGAATTTGCTATTAAATCGAATAAAAGGAGTTTTCTTATAAAAATCGTATCTTTTAATAGAAAACTCGGATGAAGAAAACTAATCATGAAAAATGATCAGAAAAATACAAGGAATACATTAAAAATGGTTTGAACACCTAAATCTGCATATTTTTGCAAAAGTGCCTATTTTGGATAGAAAATGTATTAATTTGTGGTAGAAACTGTAATTGTTGATAAAAGATATATCTAATCTTGCAGTTAGGTTAATTCAAGCATGTTTAACTTGATTAATGATTAAGATGGTTTTTAACCTATTTTAGATGGTAGAATTACAAGTTTAGGGTTTTTAATTTCATATGTTGATTAAAATGTTTAGAAACCCTAAATTAGAGAAACAGATAAGAAAAGATATAGCAATCCGAAAATTAGGATTTATATGGTCCAAACCTGATCTTTAGGACCTTAATAGAAAATAGGACAAGATAATTAGGGTTTGATGGATATTTGCTAAAAGAAAGGTAAAAACCAATAAAAAGGAAATAAAACCCTATTTATGGTTAAAACCCTAAAAAGGGGTAAATACCCTAGGCAACAACTAGGATGAATGGATCAAGATGGTGAATTTAATAATAGAGAAATTGAATGCCTTTTCAGGAGCTTGTGTGTGTACTTGCTTGATTTCCTGATTGATGAAGTTACTTCTGCATTCAAGTCTTCATTAACAGGTATGTGGTTAATTATGAATAACCACTTTAGTTTTCCAATGGATTCTTAGATGTTTAATTGCATTGAATGCAACTAAACTATTTGGATGTTCATATTGCAATTATAAAGTGACTATGACTATCACCATTTAATATAGATGTGTAAATCCTGTACCTACATGCCACCCTGATGGAAGATGCCATAAAGGTCAGGCCCAGGAGGGTAGACCAATGGGCACCATGAGAGGTGACCCTAGACACCAAGCTCAGGAATGAGAAGGTGATTGATGAGGCAAGACTAAGGAGCACCATGAGAGGTGACTCCCAGGCACCAAGCTTGGGATTGAGAAGGTGGCCTTAAGTCAAATCCAGGGTTAGGGCAAAAGCGGTGGGGATTGTCACATGGAAAAATGTAAATTGACTTGCTAATTACCTTGATTGCAATACTTAAATTGTTAGACCTAATTGTGAAATTTTGGTTGCCTCCACATACCAGCAATTGCTGATCGATGTTTTGTTTGTCGGTGTTTTAGGTAAAATCCTGAAAACACCAACAGTAAAGTGACACATCGTGAAATTAAGAAATAAAGTGCAAGGAGGATTAGATAGCGTAAATCAAGCTGTGGATAGTTAGATTTCCAAGTTTTATAAAGGTAAGTAAAGTTTTAATTTTTGTACCCAATTTCAGTTTAGTAGTAGAATTTCATAATTATCATTGATTATTTGCTGAACCTTTGATCTTGTAATTGATTAACGATTCCGACCTTCAGGTATCCCTTAATTGGGGGTTAGCGGGAGACGGGGTCATTACAATTGGTATCAGAGCATAGGTTCCTCATTTAATCTTTAATAATTATTAAATTTTACAAATTCCATAGAACCAAGGGAGTTATTAGAGGATTGTCTGAAAGACTGAGGTGTCTAGAAAAGGATCACGTCTGGGGGCTGGCAATATTTTCCTCCGCACCGCTAGTCGGAATACGAGGACTCCCGGATTGTGTGACTGCCCGGCCGATGTCTTAGGATATGACTCGAAATAAGATACCTTTAGGACTCTCTCATCTTGTTCATCCCTTCTCAACTCAAATTCTATTAAGGACCTTAAGGATTAGGGTTTTCTCTCTTCTCCTCACCCTCTTGAGGTAAGGGAAAAGTTAATAAGGTCTAAGGAATCCTCCACCAAACTAATGAAAAGCATGTAAATAAGATGTCATGGACATAAGCTTAATAGATTAAGCGCAAACTAAAGAATAGATACATGCCTAGGTCGTATGACACGAGTTGTTATAGCCCTCAGGAGAGACCTGAGAATAGACCTCCTTGTCAGGAGGATGAGTAAAGAGAGTTAGTCTTGGAGGTAGAGACCTCCATTGAAGGTAGAGACCTCACACATCCTTTGAGGATGATGTTAACCCTAACCCTAAGAGAAGGTTAGAGAGAGAGATGACATGATGAGTTAGATGTCATGGTTGACCAGATGTTTGGATTGTCATACGAGCCATGAGAAGTTGATGACTGAGTACCTTTGGCAACCCAACCCTGGGAAGGGTCATGCATGTTTGAGCGAAGGATAGCTCCTTCATGGATGAGGTTAGAGGAGAGCCTATATAAACCTTATGGGCTGTTGCAAGTAGGATATAGATTGCACCCTGAGTACATCAGTAATGTGAACAGTAGGCCAGAAGGATATGATGGACGGCTTATGAGATAAGCATATGGATAATCTCGAGCCAAACATGAGTTGAGCATAGGCTTCACCCACATAGGGGTATGCTTGTGAGCATGAGCCTTCATGGAGAGGGGACCTCTAGTAGTAGGGATGGATGTGGAGTTAGCTCTAGAGAGAGAAAGCAAGAACCCAACAGGAAAGTTGGAAGCTTAGGTTCCGAGACTTAGGAACAGTGAATAGTAGAGGATGATGCGAACTAAGTGAATGATAGTGGTTGCCCCATGAAGGCTGATGATATCTTGGTTGCCTTTAGAGGAACCAAACCTTAGAGAGAGGATGATGCTTCTGGAACCTATGTGCCTATGGTATAGGAGTTTACCTTCTGGATGAGATGAAGAGTGCTTTAGACCCTGGGGGGGTTTAAGTAACCGGTTGTGAGGCTTTATACCTAGTTGGTTGTCCTTGAAGAGGACTCGACTCTGAGGTATTGCTCATATAAAAGGATCATGGGAGTACATGAAATACCTTGGACATGTTTGATTCGTGGTTAAGAGTTTGAGCATGCAGTTGGATATCTAGAGGAGAACCTAGGGTTCCTAGGCCTAAGAGGGGAAGCAGTGTATCTGATGCTCCTGATGAGATTTGAGTCTCTATAGTTTCGAGCATAGTACTCCTCATGTGTATAGGTAAAGGAAACCCCTTAAGTTAAGGGTCTGTTTGATGAACCCTTCCCGACTAAGTTGATCTAATGTTGAGGAAAGAGAACAAGTATGACCTAGCATGATTTAATAGGTGGTCTACTTGTGCCCTAGTAGCTGCTAGGTTAGGCATGCTCATATGGATGTAAACCCTAAAGATGCTTGTGACCTTATTGTCCGGAGTTGTAGTTTCCTCCCATCCTGGGAGAGGGACCCTTTAGTTGGGTGTATACCAGTTTTGTTGGAGTTAAGATAACCTAAAGAGGTTTTATAGGAACCTGAGAAAGCTAAGTGAAAAGTACATGGTATGAGAATGAACCTGTAGAACCATAGTTAACTATCTCTAAGTGCATGTGGATGTGTTACCATGGAGGTAACCGGTATGGGGCCTGTCCAAGGTAGGCAGGATGCCTTGACCCCTATGAAGGGATGAAAGTCAGTCGAGAATGCGGAGAGAGATGATGAATGCTTGGGTAAGGTTCTAAGTTGAACATGTACTATAATGGAATCCTAAGTCTATCCTAGGTTCAGGTAGGGATAAGACTGATGGAAGAAGGAGTTTCCTAATTCCCTGGTTGCACATGACCATAGGGTCGAGAGGAAACAACTATCATTGTCTGAGGGCCATGGGTTAGGAGATTGATCACCTTCATAAACTCATGGGACCCAAAGGGCAGATGAGTAGGGCACTCTCTGATGCATGAGGGAAGAGCGATGACCCCAAAAGTGCCGGCATCCTATAGACCCAGAGGAGATGACTAAGGATTGTGCTTGGACCAAGTAAGTTCGAGACCAATTTTCCATGGAAGTAATTTTGATATCATGATGGTTATGATGTAGAGACATATGTGGCACGTTTCAACTTAGATTTGAAGGTGTACTGGTGAGGTGGGATGTACCATCTCTACTCTTGGAACAGGAAGAACTATGTATTTGGACTACAGCCAAATGCTTATTTCTTCTTGTTATGGGAGTGAGAGATAGGACAGTACGCATGCCTTACACCAAGGATAAAGATGATGTAAGTTGGAACGTTTCTACAAGGTATGAGGATAGAGTTGATAACATACCTTTGTGGAGAGAATAATACATGGATGGTTTACAAACAGTAAGAGTATTAAGGAGATCATCTTGTGAGGATGTTTTGAACTAAGTGGATTTTTGCAAATGTTACAAGGAACCACAAGGTTGAGTTTGATCACCATGAGGATGAGCTCATAGTTCTTTGATGAAGACAACCTTAGAGTTTGAGATGAGATGATAAGTATAATGCATGGAGGAGTATGTCTTCGACGTTGACTAACACCTAAGGATAAGGAGTTGTAATGAATGCTCAAGTTGAGATATAGCTACCTAGTTTAGCTGGAAGATAGAAGAAGTTGAGGTTGTTCGACTAACCTTATGTTTGGAGAGAAGATGTGTTTTGGCTAACACTCGGATGTAATAAGATATGTTGAACAAGTTAATGGTTGTTTGGTTAGCCAGTTTAGTCCTTGATGTAGTGAAATGATGGTGATAGAACCTCAGATACACTTCTTTGGATAGGAAGGTAATTAAACCCTTTTGAGAGTGGTTTAGTGTTTCCGAGGTATCAAGCTTGAGGAATCATAACGATACAAGAGGACATGAGATACCTTGGTACTACAAAGATAGTAAGTGATGGAAGCATTCTGGATGTTTAAAACCAAGCTGTATGTAGCATGTGCCCATGCAAGCCAGGAGGTGAAGGACGAACACCATTAACCCAGTGCATGGATATAAAGTATAAAGAGTTCCCGAGAGGGAATGGGAGTTCATCATTATGGAGGTTGTGAGTTTCTCCTAGACTAGGATGGTCAAGATACAATATGGGTTATGGTAGATCGCCTTACCTAGATGACATGAGAAAGGAAGAGTTCTGTCAAGGGACAGATCTGGTTGAACTACATATGAAAAGAGATGGTTCAACTACACTATGATGCGAATTCAAAGGTTCTTGATGTGATCTAAAGGTTCACTTCCATGAGGTGGAAGTAGATACATGAAGAGCTCAGCGGTTGTACAGTTTATCACCCCATACTAATGGACAGTATGATCCGGACTAGAGGGTCTGATGAGAGCATGTGTGCTCATTTAGCGTGATACATAGAGACAGTTCTTAAGATGTGATGTTAACCACCATAACCTTTATCGGGATGCAAGAAGTTCTATAGAGAGGTTGTGTCGGTCACCACTTCATTATGATGATGATGAAGGAGGTCTCACGAAGGTCAGAAAAGAACCATAGTGTGTGCAGATGAAGTCGCTTTGATCATACAATGGATGAGAGAGAGCTCAGTGGTGACATGAGTCACGAGCTGATGCAAAGCAGACTGATATGCAGTTTACTGTGAGAGAAAATGTGATGTGAAAATTCGACCCCTCTAAGCAACAGCTGAGAAAGTTGAGTCCCCGATATATGAGTCCTTTTGAGATAGATTGATGGAGATGGTTGTGTTAACCTTACCCCTCAGGATAAAATGATGTGTTGCATGAGTCCGATCTAGAGCACTATGTGAGGTACCCAAGCCAGGTGTTGTGCCCTGAACCTATTCAGCTTTTGAAAGGCTGAAAAGTCCTGAGTCACCTATGAGGGTACAATATACCAAGGTAAGAAAGAACTCAGATGGAAGAAAATGAGATTATGAAGGTTCTTGGGAAGCACCATGGAAAAGGGTAGAGCCACATGGGAGCCATGATGGACATAAGCAAGTCTTATCCTTTTGTTTGTTTGCTTGATGGAATTTTGAGGGAAAAATTCTTACAAGAGGGGAAGGATGTTACAACCCCAATTTTGGGTTCATTTGCTGAGATATGTAATTTCTCATATTAAAGATAAATGAACAAATAATGTTGTCTTTTGATTGAATGCATGAATTTCATTACAATAGCCTTGATCGTTGCTTTGTGGGCTTTATTGGCTATTGAGCCCAATAACAAGGAAATTCAATTAGTAAATGAATAATTAAGTTTTTGAGAAAAGAAAGGTGTGGAAACCTCCAGAAGGCAAAAGAATACAATCCAAAGTTGGATTTCGTGCCTAATGGTTTCCTTGGGTCCCAAGGAGTCCAAAGTTGCATAGAGAATGCAATAAGAAAAGAAAAGATTAATTAAGTATTTCCTTGTTAAGAAAGAATTTGAAAATAATGATAAAATGTGGAAATAAGTGAAAAGAGGTATAATTGAGTTATCCTTGGGGATTTTCGTATCCCAAGGATTCCTAATGTTAAAAGGAATTCCAATGGGAAAATAAAGGAGAGATAAAGAGAAATCCTTAAAAAGAGAATTAAAAAAAGGGAAAAGAAATTGATTAATAAAAGGGAAGTATGAGGAAATTGACTTTCAAAAGAATATAAAGGCAAATAGATTTTCCCCAATATGGGAATCCGTTCCTTTGGGTTTCCTTGAGGTCCAAGGGACCCAAAATAATGAGATAAAGGCAAAAGGAATAGGAATATAATTTAATTTGGAGTAATTTATAAGAAAACTTGGGAGAGAAGTAATCCTTCTCATCCATTGCAATCTGTTTCCCAAATTTCGTATAAAGTCAGATAATGACACGACAAAACTTCCCTTAAAATTTGAGTTAATTTGGAGTTATGGTTTGGGAGATATTGATTTTCCAAGTTATCTCCAATTTGGAAATTCTTTGGAATTAAAGAAAAAGATTCTTTCCTTTGTGTTGAACGTGGATAACCTGATCCGTTGGATCTTGATCCAACGACGATCGGTCGTCGTCTAAGTCCCCCTGGGACTAGGACTCTGCGTGTTTTCTGAGGGATTTTCCCTCTTTGATTTCTCACGATCTTTTAGACTAGCCAGCCTGGCTTTGGCTCCGTTGAACTCACAGAAGGAAACCGAAGGGAAACATCCCTGGTTTCCATGTGTTTCGCTACCTCTAGGCAAATTGCCCAATTCCGGGCTTCTCGACGGCCATAGGAGGACCCCTATATAAGGGGGGGGGGGCTACACACCATGTGCCTAGCCCCAAAGAACGCATGTGAGTCCGCACTGATGAGGGGAATCGATGGGAGCAACCGATTACACGACGCATCCCGACCTGAACCCTGAACATGCCGCCCTTCTCGCCGGAGAAGAGCCCTGCCATCAGGGCAATTTGAGCAAGTAGCAGAGCATTCAAGGATGCCTTCGAGTTCGGAAAGGAGTGGTAGAGGGCGCAGGATCTTCTCCAGATGTTGGGGCAGCCAGAAACTCAAAGTCAACACTAGAGTTGACTGCTCCCAGAGGTTGGCTCGCGAGCAGGTATTCATCGCGAGATTGACGAAGAAGATGACCGTGCAAAATTACTCAAGTGCCCTCCTACCCGCATTTATCACGGTAAGGACATTTCCATCCTTTTCAACTTAAATCAAAGTAAAGCGCGCACATCCATGGCCGTTGGATCCTCAGTGGACCGCGGACCATGGATCAGACGATCCACGTTTTTCTGGAATTTGCTATTAAATCGAATAAAAGGAGTTTTCTTATAAAAATCGTATCTTTTAATAGAAAACTCAGATGAAGAAAACTAATACATGAAAAATGATCAGAAAAATACAAGGAATACGTTAAAAATGGTTTGAACACCTAAATCTGCATATTTTTGCAAAAGTGCCTATTTTGGATAAAAATGTATTAATTTGTGGTAGAAACTCTAATTGTTGATAAAAGATATATCTAATCTTGCAGTTAGGTTAATTCGAGCATGTTTAACTTGATTAATGATTAAGATGGTTTTTAAATTGTTTTGGATGGTAGAATTACAAGTTTAGGTTTTGTAATTTCATATGTTGATTAAAATGTTTAAAAACCCTAAATTAGAGAAACAGATAAGAAAAGATATAGCAATCCGAAAATTAGGGTTTATATGGTCCAAACCTGATCTTTAGGACCTTAATAGAAAATAGGACAAGATAATTAGGGTTTGATGGATATTTGCTAAAAGAAAGGTAAAAAGCAATAAAAAGGAAACAAAACCCTATTTATGGTTAAAACCCTAAAAAGGGGTAAATAAGCTAGGCAACAACTAGGATGAATGGATCAAGATGATGAATTTAATAATAGAGAAATTGAATGCCTTTTCAAGAGCTTGTGTGTGTACTTGCTTGATTTCCTGATTGATGAAGTTACTTCTGCATTCAAGTCTTCATTAACAGGTATGTGGTTAATTATGAATAACCACTTTAGTTTCCCGATGGATTCCCGGATGTTTAATCGCATTGAATGCAACTAAACTGTTTGGATGTTCATATTGCAATTATAAAGTTACTATGACTATCACCATTTAATATAGATGTGTAAATCCTGCACCTACATGCCACCCTAATGGAAGATGCCATAAAGGTCAGGCCCAGAAGGGTAGACCAATGGGCACCATAAGAGGTGACCCTAAACACCAAGCTCGGGAATGAGAAGGTGATTGATGAGGCAAGACTAAGGAGCTCCATGAGAGGTGACTCCCAGGCACCAAGCTCGGGATTGAGAAGGTGGCCTTAAGTCAAATCCAGGGTTAGGGCAAAAGTGGTGGGGATTGTCACATGGAAAATGTAAATTGACTTGTTAATTACCTTGATTGCAATACTTAAATTGTTAGACCTAATTGTGAAATTTTCGTTGCCTCCACATACCAGCAATTGCTTATCGATGTTTTGTTTGTCAGCGTTTTAGGTAAAATCCTGAAAACACCAACAGTAAAGTGACACATCGTGAAATTAAGAAATAAAGTGCAAGGAGGATTAGATAGCGTAATTCAAGCTGTGGATAGTTAGATTTCCAAGTTTTATAAAGGTAAGTAAAGTTTCAATTTTTGTACCCAATTTCAGTTTAGTAGTAGAATTTCATAATTATCATTGATTATTTGCTGAACCTTTGATCCTGTAATTGATTAACGATTCCGACCTTCGGGTCTCCCTTAATTGGGGGTTACCGGGAGATGGGGTCATTACAAATATACTCAAAGCATTGTAATACACTAGAAAATCAACATTTTATACCTACAGGCAGACTAAAATTTTTAAATAACAGAATACATGTCCACTTGATACTTTATACAGTAGAATCATGCAATTGAATTTCTTAATACACTCATAAGAGTTAATTACTTGACATACGAGTATTCTTCATTTGCACTAGTAATTTATTTGTACTTTCTTGGAAAACGTGCACCTCAACCCAAATCTTGAGTTGTGTATCACATTACATATCTTAGTTTAACTCTATAAACCATTCGTTTCATAGACCATCTGATAACATTTACCATAATTGAACTATTAAACATCACCACATCTCATACTGAGAACATTGATATCAAAATACTTGATTCATTGAACATCCTATCCTTAGGGTTATATTTACCCCATTCACTTATCACATGGCTCTCATAAGGATTTCATGCAACATAAACATTCACTGAATAAAGACTACTATCAACAAATCATATAAAATCAATATATGTATGAAACCTTGGAACTGAGCTAAATTTGGGTTTCCATGTCATTTACTGAGATAACATGTATCAATAACAAAATTGAATAAATAAAGTCTATCATGTTAAGAAAATCCGTTCAAATGGATTTTACGCTATCTATTCACAAATATCCAACCTTCCTTGGATCTAGGGTTTCACCCTATTTACTGATATATTAAACAAACACTATCCACCTTAAATGAAATCTAAGATAGTATCTGACATATATGTACTATGAATTCAGATAAACAATCATTCATAACCAAGGGAATCCATATAAACAAATTTCTCTATTTATTTATACATCAATTTCAGTCATAGACAAATTCCCTATATTTCAGTTTACTCTTATAACCTCTGCATATACTTAGGGAATTATCATTAGGATGTATTGTATACATTTCTAATATGATTTTATTATCTGAAATTCATCCACACAAAGGAAGAATATGTTTCATATCATTTTGCAACAACTTAGATCAATACACAATTCAGGGTTTGTAGTCGCATACTAAGCAATTAAAGATTATGGATGATTTAACCAATTTTCATGCAATATATTGTTTAAAGGAAGTTCCCACTCACCCTAAGGTATGAAAACACCTTAAAAACACAGCTCATCCCTGAAAATCTCGATCTCATATCAAATCCCTAGCAATTCACTTGATTCTTCTTCCTTTCAACTTGGAAACCCTAGAAATGAGGGATTATGAAGAAAGAGTGAGAAAAGGACTTGATTTGATATGATTTGGAATCCAATCAGGGGAGGGATGGAATCTTAACATGTGAGAGAAGATTCACCATGAAAGACTATGCAAAGAAGCTAAACTTACATGATTTCATCATTCCTCGGACTGCAAAACCCTAGGTCAGCATCTCCATCACTTTCTCCTTTCAAACCCTAACTCTCCTTCTCTCTCTAGGATTTTGTTTCTCTGGATTGAATCACAAATTATGAGAGCTCCTTGTGTGTTAGGTTGACCATATAGAGAAATTGGGCTGCTTGGGTCAATTGCACATTGACCCCTCACTATACGTTTTCTTATTTCAGCTGAATTTTCTATCATAAAAATATTACTGTAATTCATCTACTGATAAGGTCTAAATGCATCCAAAAATTATGAAAATTGTACATGTTGTTTATGGTCGAGCTTCAGATCTCCAGTTTGTTAAAATTTTAAATCATTTGGAGTTACCAATAAATAATTAAAAATAAAACACTACACTGCTGAAAAGCACTCTGTAAGTATTTTGGTCAAAGTATAGTTTGACTGAGAACCACATTCAAAGAATAACCAAATATTCTGAATTTTTTCTCCAATATGCATGATATAGTTATCCATATCATATCCAAAATTCAATTAAATACAAAATTTGTAGAAAATACGAAAAATCATTTACCACACTGTTATCCTGATCAAATTCCATATTCATGTACTATCAAAACCCTAATTTTTTTGCCGATTAGGGTTTACATTTCTCAAACCCTAATTCTTCAAACTAAAATCATAGTTAGAGTTTCTTATTAGGTTTGAAACATCACAATTGATCTGCTATCATTAATCAAGTCTAAATGATATTCAATTTAATCAAGCATGTAATTATTTAGGTAAACCCTAGTTTACCAATTAAGCACAAATGTGGTCATTACATAGGAGATCTAAGGAAAATGTTACCAAAGAAAGGCATACACTTACCAAGGTTGGAGATGACCAAGAGTCACCACAAGTACCAAGGGAGGTTTGATTTGACACCAAAGCAAATAGATCAGACTTGGTAGCTTCACAAAGCTTCCAAGGTCATCCACAAGCATGGGGGAGAATAAGAAGGGTCGAAAGGTTCATCCACAAGTAGAAGAAAAGGATTATATACATGAAGGATGAGGGAAGTAAGGTGGGGATGATGTGTCAACACCTAAAGGCACCAAAGGGACACGTGTCCACAAAAGAAGACAACCTGCAACCACAATATGCATGCATGTACAAGATGGTTATACAACCAATGTTGGATCTTGACCACTTGGGTCCCCTAACCCATTGGTTTCGGTTGAAACACTCTAAAGGAGTCAAAACAACACCCAAGCACAAGTCTTGGTCGAGACAAAGGATCACCAAAACATCCAGGTCGAGACACACCTCAATAAGACCACTGTCTCGACCCAACTCCACTAAAATCATCAAGGTCAAGAGAAAACCAAGCCAAGGTGGGTGTCTTGGTCAAAACACATCCACAAGGTTGAGACAAGGGTCACTACACTTCAACCAAGCTCATAGGGTCAACACCAAGCAAAGCCTAGAAACCCTATAGGGTCACACACATAGGAACTCATCTATAAGAGGAGTTTGATCTTGAATGATGATAGAATTGATTACTAAAGTGTTTAGGTACTCAATTCACACAACAAATCAGCTAACTGAACTGCCAAACGATCAGTTCAAGTATTGAGACAGTCATTTGGAGTGTCAGGCTGATTGTATTGTACATTGGCTGGGATTCAAGCAGACCCAGGCTAAATGGCAGTCTGGCATGGTGTGAGACGCCCATCACATTTGCACCAAATGGCTGGTTCGGGGATGTAATTTAATTGTACGTAGGATTGGTGCTAACGTCATGACGTGCACTATTGGAATTGAATTGCTGAAATATGTACAAAACTGGGAAACTGTGAAATGACCATCTCACAGTATAAGATGACCATCTCACGTGCCAGACGATCGTCTGGGCTGTCAGACGGTCATTTTGGTTGTAGTAGGTTGTGAAGTTTCTAGAATTTTTGTGAAAAATTGAGATATTCCAGTCCCTTCCACTCCTGCACAGATTGGGAACCCTAGCTTTAACCCCGACTACAAAATAGAGGGATATTGAAGGCTTTTTAGAGCACAACACAAACAATTGAGAATAGTTATTCTGATAATTATTGTCCTCGCTGGTTGTGGTAACTAAGAAAACCCAAGTAAGTCCTACTCCGCTAGGGAGGGATAGCTACGTGACATAAACAACTGAGGATCATTTTTATGTGAGAGTAGGTTGGTGACTAGTACACCAATGAGAGGGACAACTCCTTCCTCTCCGTTCTACCACGATGACATGAATTCTAGTTGGTTTGTGTTGACTTCTCCACAGGTGAGGTGACCTTTTCCCGTCACTAAGGAGAACGACATCAACAAGCAATCTATGATGAGAGGAGTTGCTGGAGACGATGACGTTTGAGTCTACTATCCGTGGAGGAGCAGTCAGACGAGTCCCAGTACAACCAGGAGCTGCACAGACACCGTCCAAGATAGAGTGTGTATCTATGTCGACAAGGATTGTTGTTGGACTTACTCTAGGATCAGATATATCTTTGTAAAACTATCATTTCTATTGTATAGTTACTGACGCGATCCGCTGATTAATGGAATATATGTCAGTAAATTTTTTATTCCTGTTGCCTATCTGATCCTACTAAGCAAGGAAATTTTGTTAAACATCGATGGCATGCTATCACAATAGAAGTTAAGAGAAGAAGTCATAGATAAAAATTATATGGAACTCTCAAACTACAATAATGAAGAGGCCTTCTCAATTGGGCCATAATCTATCGTCGTTTCCACTAGGAAGTCGCTCCTCCGATCTGTCGGCTCTTTCTCACCTCTTTGATCGTAATTTCATCAATACCAGTATTGAACATCAGTTGTGTGTCAATTAGGTCCTAAGTGTATCGGTACCAAGCCAAAACATCAACCGTTGGATTTAACACATTTATATCGGTCTTTGATGTAATTTTAAGTTCGATGCCACTTACTTTTGTGTGAGTCGGTGCTTCTGACTTTTGGACATATTTAAATCCTTAAACTCCATCATTTTTTAGTATTGAATCGGTGCTACCGACTTGAGGTTAGTGCCACCAACTTTTTAAATTTATCGTTATTTTTTCCTGTAATAACATAAGCAATCAGTAGATTGTTTTACAATAAAATATACCAAATTGAATACAAAAATTGAAAGAGTTGACACACAAATAGTTATTTACTAATTTGATGAAAAATGAATGAAATTATGCAATTGAGATAAAATTACCTATAAAATAGCGGATAAAATTAATTAGTTATGTGTGCATCATCCACTCGCGTGTTGAATGAGTGTGAATGATAGACAAAACCACATGTTCCGTCATGTGAATTTGACGGAAGATTAACTTAATACTAGGGGCTCGGTGGAATTAAGAAAAAAAAGGAGAAGTTAGTATGAATTTTGTCAAAACATAAGGGGTACAGAAAAGAAGCACCGTTTGCAACCTTTGGCCGGGCACGCACCTAACTGTATAAGCAACAGATAAATGGCATGGTAAAAAAAAAAACTAGTAGCTACAAAATTGAACCAACACATGTTACCACTCATCCACATTAACCAAATGTGTGACTGAATGATTTTCTTCTTTTTTGCGAGTACGAAGAAACACCGGCCTGAAACATGCGTGACAAAAGGATCTCCAGTCAAATGTCCACTGCCGCGGTCTCCTACTAGAAAGCCTGAGAATATGCTCGTTCCGAATCGGTAACTATACATGCACGTAAATAATGGATGGATTGTTCCATATGGGTCGACGTCAGGAGATGCTGCTACATCCGTGGTTAACTTGTGGTGCCACGCAACAATGTCGTGTCGGAAGAAATGATTTTCCTAATATTTAATTGCCCCTCCTTTTCACCGGTCTCTTACGTCTGTTATGCTTTTTATGTGAACTACACTACCCAAAGTTTATTTAAAATTCCACGAGTTGAAATGGGAGTCCTCAGTGTAGATTCTCCGACTTCACAAGCCGTCAATTTTAGTAGGGCCAAATATCCATGATTGAGGGGAGGAGATTGTATTCACCTTTTAGAATGCAAGGTATCCAGCTGCATCTAACTAATTTTGGGTAGATATACTTCTTAAGCATTAACTCAATGCACTAATCTTTACTGTCAGCATTAGCATGTATAAACTCCTTTATCTTTCACTGCTTATTTTACGCAAATATTCATATATTGTTTTACCTCAGGTCCCAAAAATAAATATTTAGTCTTAGGCATTTTTTTTTTCAAAAAATTATGTGTATTAAGTTGAAGGAATGGCTTCTAAGCATTTATCAAACCCATCAACATTTTTCCACTACTTGATAGTACATGATTTTAATGATGCTATTAATGAAATCCTAATCTTTTTCGTCACTAGTGTCATGTTCTCAATCACTAGATACACCATCAGTATTTATTTCTATATTGGCATTGGGGGGAATATTCATCGTGGGCTTGGTCTTATGTGCAAACCAAATTGCTCAAGATCAACTAACATGTAATCGGAGATTTCCATATTCTCAACGGTATGCGTCACGCTACTTTATATATAAGACAACAAACTATATATATATATATATATATATATATATATATATATATATATATATATATATATATATATAGAGAGAGAGAGAGAGAGAGAGAGAGAGAGTCAGACTAGAATACACTCGAGTGTATAGATCGTACGAATACACTCAAGTGTGTTTGTATATTAAGACTATTTTTTACAATATATAAATTATTGATCTTCACCGTCATACTATAACTAGGCTACATACAAATTTTGAGCCCATTTG